>CM031238.1:163749108-163903823 GCA_018340775.1 Taxus wallichiana var. yunnanensis | reverse complement strand
CGTTCAGTTTTATTCACTATAGTTTAATTAATTAACTTACTTGACATGATTACTCACAATATTACACACATCATTTAATAATAATGAAAGGGTCAATGAACCACAAAATAAAACATGCAAATATAAACAAAGGAACCAAATAAATAAATACACATAACCCCTTAGTCACATTTAAAGGTGGTCTACCCCATGGGAACCCCTAACAAAAACAACCACACACAAACAAAGCAAGTTGCCATGGTGACCTTCTTGAATTCATCTAGAATTCTAATGTGTTTGGTCTCAAATCCTTTAATGTTTGTTATGATATTTTAAACCTATACAAAACACAAATACTCTCCTTCGGCCTCATGGCCATATCAAACATCCAAATAATATAAATAAAATTACAAAAACATCTAGATATATGAATCAAAAACAACATCTAACCAACCAACAAGATCATTTGCAATTTTAATCAACAACTATATCATCATCAAATAATTTCCATTTCTAGGTCTACTCATAATATCCAAATATCACATGTCCGAACAACACCCATAATATAACCATGTCAAACAGTATATCAACATCAATATCCAAAATGTCTCTAATAATCATCATGCATCATAACTGAATCAAAGTCAACAATAATCCATGATCTAACATCTAACATCATACTATAATAAAGTCCATAATCATGCCCATAATATATTTTAACAAGTATCAAAAGGTGTCAAAGGGAAGTGGGTACTACACCTTCTATTAGTTATGCCACTAAATAGCTTATTTAATTTAGAAATTAAAGTTAATTAATGCTATTACAATAATACCGCACAATTATCTTCCATACATTGATAACCATAAACTAAATGTATTCAACAATTTGTGAAAAGTAAGATTTCACAACTCAAGTATTCATCATTTACTCATATTGAGATATTATTAGACACAAAGTAATCATCTCTTTATTAAAATCATATATTGCATATATACCGATTTAAGGTGAAATATATAACCGTATAATAATTCTCACATAGTGAGGTTTGAATATTTACAATGGGTCCAAGATCCCAATCATTCAACCAAAAATTCAAGAATATCATCCTTTCACCAATTGAAATCTAAGTATCTCATTTAGATCCATGCTTTATAATAAAACTTCACAAGACACGAGTTTCCGCACATCCGAATGTAATGATTAATGGTCTCTATAAGACTGGGAGTAGTGGTATGATGTTAGTTCAGAATGAAGTGGTATGAATATTAAATCCATTTTTGATGCAATTAATTAATAAAATACGAAAGGATATACATATTGTTTTATCAACAAGCACATGGTAATACAACTGAAAATGTATTACTACTGGTTTCTATAAAGATATAACTATGGATGCACACAAATAGAACAAACAATTTCTATTTCATTGATCATGTTTCCCTCTAATCACAAAGGACAATACATCTATATTCCAGCTTCAATCAATAAACATTTGACATTTAAAATTTCTACATAACCTTGTAAAAACAATATGATTAAGAAGATTATTTTTTTCACCAAAGAGCAGCTCTACAAATTATCACAAATATAACCATATTTATATCACTTTAACATGTTCTATCTCGTAAACAAACAACCGGACCAAAAATATAAGAACACCATGGTTACATCATTTAAACATACTCTTTTTAGTAAAAACAACAACTAATAATTTCTTTCATAAGATATCATTATTTTAAACCCAATCATGCCTTCAATTACTCCTTGGTGCATCTTGGTCAAGTTGTCCTAGCTTTCATGCCCTTACCAAAACAAGAAATTTATTTTTAGTCTTACAAGAATCCAAGTCATATTGCAGTGTCAGAAGTTACATGCTAAATGTCATGGTTTTTTTGTAATTATTCACACATAACAAGACACCCTCATTTATACATGAACCGAATTAGTGGTCCATAATAATAAAATTTCTACAAAATGTAGCCCCATGCAAGAGCTTTGACACCCACAAATTATCATTCAAAATATCTCAATAAATTAAAAATCGACACCGTATATAACAACAAGAAGAAAAATACAAAACCCCAACCGGGGTCGTGCATACCCATATTGATTGGGTTACACAAATAGATTCCTTTCCTAAAATCGATTTACATACCCAAATCAATTTTTTACAAAAACACACAACTAAATTTCAGTTTGACAAAATGAAAAACCCACAAGCACAAATTGATTTTAACACACAAATTCACAAAACATTTTCCTTCTTCCGTACATGCATGTGAAAAACACAACTCTTTTCCCTTTGGGTATAATTTTATATAATGCGAAGAAGGAATTTTTAAACTTTCTTTTACTTTTATTTTTCTCGATCAAAACCCAAAACCCCAATCCATATTTTTATGTCTTAGGTTAAAACCACACAGAAAACTAAAAAAATACAGAATCCATCAATTTCCTTTTCATACTTCATCTCTAAACAATTAAATCAAAAGTTGTCCACATTTCACTGATTGCCATTAAAAATAGAATGTGTATTTCTAAACTTTTTACAAATAATGTAGAAGAGAAAGGAGAAGATATTCATGCCTGAAGTAAACCTAGAATCAGCAACCTTCTACTCTTCCCACTCCAACAAGTTGAATCCTTCTTTCCTCCAAAACTCACGCAGGTGTTCCAAAAGGGAGAATGAAAATAGACGAAGGAAAAATAACAAAAAATATAATGAAAGAACTATAGTTGGGCAGCATATTGAAGAATTTTAGGATTTCCAATGCTTTTGGTAAGTGTTTTAGTGCACGCCGCACACTTGCAACTATGTGAAGGCGTTTCACTTTATAAAACCCATAAATTTCAATAAGTAAATAAATTTTTTTTTCTTACATGTCAAATCCTCTAATATATATATATATATATATATATATATATACACACACACACACACTAATTAATATTTCATATATATTTTTACTTTAGTTATTACCCACTTAATGGTAAAGTTAAAATTAACCTTCATTATACAAGTCCACATATTTCCAACAATATATTATCATAAAAGTTAGTTGAATTTCGAGGTTTATATAAAACATTCCAATACTAAAATCACCAAGTCCGTAAATAATAATTTGAATATTCTCTTAAAGCTGCTTCATATAGCAATATCAAATAAAATAGAGACAATTATCATTGAGGTCATGTAAAAGTCAAACAAAAAACAAAAGATGACCAAACCAATTAAAATAAAGTAACAGAATACAAATAACCAAAGATTCACTATCATTTCTCGAACGCTTACCTATGATTAAGGCCTAATCATGTTTTAGGAAGGATCATTAAGGTGGGTGTGGGTTTATTCATTCCGTAGTGTCATGCACCGCAATAGAAGCTATGTGTCATGATATGACGAACCAAATGAATTTTACACCCAATGATGATCTTATCTACTCCTGTTTAGACTTAACTGTAGATAATTTAACCTACAAGAAATTTTGGGATGTTACATACTCCACCCCTTAGAATAATCATCATCTCGATGATTTCAAGATAAATAGATAAACTAACCCATTATTCATTTACTGAATAAATATATTTGAAATCACTTAGAATTTGTAAAGCCTTTAATATTATTTCATTTGAATCATAAAGGTCATAACAACCCTTGTACATATAGAAAATCATTCATATAATTTGTAGACATAATACATTACTTCCTTAATGACATATTTTGTAGGTTCATTAACAAAATCTTCAACAAGAACTACTAATCTAAAAAGTATCTTAGTCATGATATTCGGTTGCTGAAAGAGGCTTATCTACTGAAATTTTCTTATCTACCACTTTTATAGAAAAAATTAATTTAGCACTTTAACAAAAAATGTTCATAAAAAATCAGTCAAACAGATGTGGAAAAGTAGTCTGGATATCTTCTAGATTCTCCCAAGTGGCACTTTCTTCGTAATATTGGTCCCATTCGACCCTACATTGATCAATGAAAAATCACGGCTTCTCAAGTGTAACTTCTTGGTTTCTAGTATCCTTTATAGGATCAACCGTGATTACCCCTAGATCCAGAACCTGTAATGAATCCCAATTAAGTACATGTGTTAAATCAGGTACATATTTCTTAAGCAAGGATACATGAAATACATTGTGCAACTTAGAGCAGAGTGGGAGGTAGTGCTACATTAGTTTTCAGAGAAGCTATTGTTCTAATGACCTCTAGGACTTTAAATGGTCCCTACAAACCTAGGAGATAGTTTAGGTGACTTGTTAAATGAAATGGAACTCTTTCTAGGTTTGACCCTAAGAAAAACTTTATCTCCCACGTTAAACTTTTTGTCATATCTTTTTAAATTTACATAACTTTTTTACCTATTTGTTGCTTCTTTCAATCTTTTCTTGGATTAATTTAACCTTGTGTGTTTCTATTTCCAAAAGTATTTTTGGTCCAATCAAGTACCCTATCTTTGATTATCCCAATTTATAGGTTTTTACACCTACGACCATATAAGGCCTCAAAAAGAGCCATCATGGTGGAAGAATGGTAAGTGTTATTATTGGCAAATTCAACCAAGGAAGATACTCTTCCCATTTGTATTGCTGATCCATGCAATACATTCTTAGTAAATCTTCTAAAACTTGGATTTACTCTTTCAGTTTGACCATCAATTTCAAGATGGTAGGTAGAACTTATGTTCAGTTTTGTCCTTAAGGCAGCATTGAAAGTATGCCAAAATATGGAAGTTATCCTTGAGTCCCCTGCACTGAAATTATTACTCCTAGAAAAATTCTTCTACAAACCTCTTTGCTTTAGTATGGGTGAATTATCCATTAAATTACTGTTATAAAATGTGCCACTTTAGTTAACTTATGTACAACTACAACTATAACATCATGTTTATTTTGGGACATAAGGCGGACCTTGGATAAAATCCATGCTTATAAATTTCCACTTATATTCTATCACGTTACGAGGATATAATAGTCCTCTTTGGATGTGCTTGTTCAACCTTTACTTGCTAACATTCCAGGCATTGTGAGATGTAAAGAATCACATTATTTTTCATCTTTTTCTAGAAGTATTTCTTTTTTATGTCTGCCATCATCTTTTTACTCCTAGATGTCCCAAATAGGGAGCATCATGAAATTATCTCATGACTTTATTTCTAATTTCTTTACCTTCTGGTACATATATTCTGCTATTATAACGCAGAATCCCATCTGTTTCTGCCTTGAAACCATAATAAATTTTGTCCCTTGGATATTTTTCTAGAGTTATTTTAACATGATTGTAGTAGGCGTCATTGGTTAACTTATTTTTAACTTCATCTTTGAACTGGGTTCTTAATGTAATTATAGCAACAATCTTCTTTCTGCGACTTAAGGCATCAACCACCCTATTCTCTTTTCCCTTAATGTAATTTATATCAAAGTCATAATTTACTAGGAACTCTAGCCATCTTCACTACCTTGCATTTAGATTCGGTTGCATAAAAATGTACTTGAGCCCAAGATGATCTGTTTTGAGTTCAAAAGATTTTCCTAGCAAACAGTGCCTCCATTACTACAGGTTCATGAACAATCACAACAAGCTCAAGATCATGTGGTGCATAATTTACTTCATGCACCCTCAACTTCCTACTTTTAAAAGCTACCACATGCCCATCTTGTAGTAGTACTCCACCCAAACCTTCCCCTGAAGCATCAGTTACCACTAAGAAGTTCCCGTTTGGATCCGAAATCTTCAACACCGAGCACTTATGAGTCTACCTTTTAACTCATTAAAGGCTTCTTCACACTTATTGTCCCAAACAAATTTCTTACCCTTATTTTGCAAAGAAGTGATAGGTCCTGCTAACCTAGAGAAGTCCTTTATAAACTTTCAATAGTAGCCTGTTAGACCCATAAAACTTCTCACTTCATGCACATCCTTTGGTGTTGGCCATTCCATTATGGCACTGATCTTCAAACGGTCCACCAAGATTCCTTCTTTACTTAATAAGTGGCCTAAGTATTATACTTCGTATTGATAGAAAGCACACTTAGATAATTTTCCATATAATTTATGTTTTCTAAGAATTCCCAGCACAATCCTTAAATGTTCATCATGTTCTTCCTCATTCTTGGAGTATATTAATATATCATTGAGAAAGATAAGTACAAATTGGTCTAAGTATTGCCTAAACATGTTGTTCATCAATTTCATGAAAGTGGTAGGTGCATTTGTTAGACCAAAGGGAAAAACTATAAAATCATAATGCCCATACCTTGTTCTAAAAGCCGTTTTATGGATATCTTCATCCTTGATTCATGATTGATGTTAACCGGATCTAATAGATCATCGATTTAGGGTAGCGGATACCGATTGTTCACCATGTTACCTTGTTGAGCATTCGGTAATCAATACAAAGTCCGAGGGGCCCATCCTTATTTTTATGAAGATAACCGGTGAACCCCATGGTTATATACTTGGTCTACTCATACTCAAGGACAAAAATTCATGTAATTGAGATTTCAACCCAACTAATTCAGTTGTTGTCATTTTGTATGGTGCTTTGAGATTGGTTCCGTTGTTGGTTTGACCTCTATTGTGAAGTTAAATTCACGCTTAGGTGGAAGTCTCGGAAACTCGTTTGGAAACACATCTATAAATTCCTTGGGATGGGAAATGCTTCAATTTCGTGCTCAATTTCTGTCCTAAATTTGTTATTTTTATAGCATATAGATGGCAGCCCTTCTTCTTTGACTTTTTAAGCTACATGGCAGAAATCTGCCTAGTGACAAACTTTCTTTGAACACCCTGGACACTTTTTCTTTTCTATTGATCATCGTAGTAGGTTACACTTTTCCCTAAGAAATCCAATGTTGCATTATGTTGACTTAACCAATTTATACCTATGACAACATCATAGGATCCAAGAGGTGCCACATATAGGTTTAATCTTGTTAAGAACTCAGGTAATTCTAGAGGTGCCTCAAACAAACACTGATTCACTCTGTGTAAAACATTATTTCCATAATATACAGTTCAAGTGTGTTCCATGTACCTAGCTCTTATTTTGATTTTATCAACAACTTTAGATGAAACAAAACATTTTGTTGAACCGGAATCAAATAAAACAGAAATAGGTTCTCCAAAAAGCTTACCTGAAGTTTTTATTGGAGTCACTTGCTTATTATGGACTACAGCATAAATCTTATGTTGTTGCCCCTCTTTATTTACTGCAGTAAATCCCTTCTGCTGATTATTCCATTGTCCTCTTTGCGGATAGTTGTTAGCAAAATGATCACCACCACACTTAAAACATCCTCCCAATGGTCCTTTTCTCTCAATCTTATTATGGCTGAAACTTGTTCCTTGTTGCCCATTTTTATTATTATTCACAATAGTTCTACCCGCTATTCCTCTTTTATTAACAGGCTTGAACTTGTTGTTTCCCTTTTTCCATGCTAGTTTACTTGTAGTTGATGTTTGGAAATTGCTATTTTTCCTTCTATTTTCCTCTTTAGAGGCATAAATACTTCATGCCTTTAGTTCTTTCTTGATAGCTTTTTCAAACACTATTTCAATCGAGGTAAGTCCATGAACATCTACCTCACGACCAATACTAGGATTCAATCCCATTATAAATTTTCTCACTCTAAACTTCTCACTCTTTTGATACTGAACATATTTCAGAAATAGAGTGAAAAATTCCCAATATTTTGTAACAGAGTACTTTCCTTAAGTCATATTTTAGAATTCTACCATCTTTTGGTCGAAGTATAGATGAGGTAGCCATCTTTGATGGAAGTAGGCCTTGAACTTCTCCCAAGTGATCATACCATAATCAATTCCTAGTTCCATTTTCTAGTTATCCCACTAGGAAGATGCTTCACAAGAAAATTGGTAGGCTCCCCATACTGCTTTTGTCTCCCCTGAAAAATCCCTAATCTCAAAATAATTTTCCATTCCGTAAACCAAATTTTTAAACACCATCCCCAAGAGTTGTACCATAAAATTTAGGTGGGGATATTCTTTTAAAGTCCTCGCTAACTCATCACCTAGCCTTGCTTTCTAATTTTCCCTTTCATTCGGGTTCTCGGGTTGATCATCATATTTCCCATCACCTTGATTCTCATCCCTACGATCCTCATTCTCTTCACCACTCGAGACCTTTTTGTTCCAAGGAAATAACTCGGTTTGGGTGTCATTCAAAAGGTTGAGGATTTCTTCTAACTTAAGGTATCGTATTATCCGGCATGCCATCAATATTTACCCCACTCTCACTTTCTATACTAGCTCTTGTTGCTAGCCTAGCCATAGTTTCCTATTTTATAAATGAGGATACTTTTATTAGAATGTGTGTCCCATTAATGTCCAAGTGTCTGAGCCTCTTGATCTGATACCAAACTATAATGCTCAAAATTACAAGAGCTGAAAAATGAGGATTTTTTTAACACATAAACATAATAACAAATTACATAGCTATAATCATACAAATTTATTTAATCAAATTCATTAATCAATTTTTCTCTTTTGATCTATCCGATAACATCCATGTAAGCCATGTGTGGCTGAGAAGGGTGTATCCAGATCTCCACGATCTCCCTTCATCACTACTTTGAGTGATAATGCTTACTATCATTTCAGCTCAACCTTTTAAAGGTCATGGAACTATGCGAAAGTCTTGGGTCTACCACAAATCTAGTTTCTGACTTTGTATTTCAGTATCTGACCATTTTCTACCTCATGTTCAGATTTCAACTTCCCATGATCAAAGTTGAGACATTTTTTTAATCGAGTACTAGGTGATCGATGATGCACAACCATCAATGCATTACTTTTGCCAAAGTTATATGTCATGCAGATTACGGCTAAACTCAAGACAACACACTAGTCTTATGAGTTTTAAGTCTTCTGCCACCTCACAACTATCCCTTTCATAGTTATCTAGATCTTTACATTTTATTTTTTATTTTATTTCCCATTAAACCTATCTTGCAATGGCAGTTTTATATTGAGATAGATGCCAAAGGTCAACTACGATCTTTATGAGATAAGAACATTTGTTATGCTTTGAAATGTACCTATATCAACATTCCACATGTACTTATCCCTTAATATGCCTTATGGATCTTTTCATCTATTTACCATCCCATTAAGTCTCTTTTTACTGATGTTTGATTATTTAATTGTAAATTACCTTTTTACAATTATACTCTTCCATTCCTAAACAACAAGATTTATAAACTTATCATATTAATACTAAGTTTACCGAAAGGATAAATTTAAATATATATTAAACTATGTATATTTAATTATTCCTTCGATTAGCTACACCACTAAATAGCTTATTTAATTTAGAAATTAAAGACAATTGATTGTTACAATAATTGCCCAATTATCGGCTTCATACATTGATAACTATCGAATAAATGTATTCAAAAATTTGTGAAAAGTAAGATTTCACAACTCAACTATTCATCATTTACTCATATTGATATATTATTACACACAGAGTAATCATCTCTTTATTAAAATAATATCTTACATATATGTTGTTAATTAAAAAAATATAATTGGTATAATAATTCTTACATAGTGAGGTTTGAATATTTACAATGGGTCCAAGATCCCAATAATTCAGCCAAAAATTCAAGGATATAATCCTTTCACTAATTGAAATCCAAGTATCTCATTTAGATGCATGTTATGATAAAACTTCACAAGACATGAGTTTCCACACATCCGAATGTAATGGATAATGCTCTTGCAAGACTCGGAGTAGTGGTATGATGTCAATTCGTAATAAACTAGCATGAATATTAACTCCATTTTCTAATGCAATTAATTAATAAATTATGAAATGATATACATGTTGTTTTATCAACAAGCACATGGTAATATAGTTGAAAATGTATTACTACCCGGTTTCTATAAAGATACACACTATGGATGCACACAAAAGAACAACCAATTTCTATTTCAGCGATCCTGTTTCCCTCTAATCACAAAGGTCAATACATCTATATTCCACTTCAATCAATAAGCATTTAAATTTAGAATTTCTACATAACTTTGTAAAAACAATATGATTAAGAAGAGTATTTTTTCCACCAATGAGCAGCTCTACAAATTAGCACAAATATCACTATATTTACATCACTTTAACATGTTCTATCTAGTAAACAAATAGCCCAACCAACAATATAAAAACACCATGGTTACATCATTTAAACATACTCTTTTTAGTAAAAGAAAAAATAATAATTTCTTTCATAAGATATCATTATTTTAAACCCAATCATGCGTCCAATTACTCCTTGGTGCATCTTGGTCAAAGTTGTCCGGCTTTTATACCCTTACCAAAATAAGCAATTTATTTTTCATAGTCTTACAAGAATCCAAGTCATATTACAGTTTGAAAGTTAAAGTTAAATGCCATTGTCTTTTTGTAATTATTGACACATAACAAGCACCCTCATTTATACATGAACCGATTTAGTGGTCCATAATAATTAAATTTCTAGAAAATGCAGCCCCATGCAATAGCTTTGACACCCACAAATTATCATTCAAAAGATCTTAGTAAATTAAAAATTAGACCTACATATAACAACCAAGAAGAAAAATACAAAACCCCAACCGATTGCATATGCATATTGATGGGTTACCCAAATCGATTCCTTTATGCAAATTGATTTGCATACTCAAATTGATTTGTTTACTGTAACACACATAACCAAATTTCAGTTTAACAAAATGAAAACCCATAAGCACAAATCGATTTTAAACACACAAATTCACAAAACGTTTTCCTTCTTCCTATATAGGAAAAACCCAACTCTTTTCCTTTTGGGTATAATTTATTATAATGCAGAGAAGGAATTTTTAACCTTTCTTTTACTTTATTTTTGCTGATCAAAACCCAAAACCCCATCTATGTATTTTTCTAGGTTAGGTTAAAACCACACAAAGAAAACTAAAAAGAATACATAATCCATCAATTTCCTTTTCATACTTCATCTCCAAACAATTAAATCAAAAGTTGTCCACAATTTCCTTGATTTCCATTAAAAATAGAATGTGTATTTCCTCATTTTTTTACAAATAATGCAAAGAGAAAGGAGAAGATATTCATGCTTGAAGTAAACCTAGAATCAGAAACCTTCTACTCTTCCTACTCCAACAAGTTGAATCATTCTTTCCTCCAAAACTCACGTAGGTATTCCAGAAGGGGAGAATGAAAATAGATGAAGGAAAAATAACAAAAAAATATAATGAAAGAACTATAGTTGGGTGGCATATTGAAGAATTATTAGGATTCCCAATGCTGGTAAGTGTTTTAGTGCATGCCACACACTTGAACCATGCAAAGGCGTTTCACTTTATGAAACCCATAAATTTCAATAACTAAATTAAAAATTTTACTTACATGTCAAATACCTCATATATATATATATATATATATATATATATATATATATACACACTAATTAATATTTCATACATTTTTTTACTTTAGTTGTTACTCAACTTAATGGTTAGGTTAAAATTAACATTCATAATACTAGTCCACATATTTCCAACAATATATTACCATAAAAATTAATTGAATTTCCACGTTTATATAAAACATTCCAATAAAAAAATCACCAAATCTGTAAATAATAATTCAAATATTCTCATAAAGCTAGCTTTATATAGTATTCTCAAAATAAAAAAGACACAATTATCATCACCGTCATGCAAAAGTCAAACAAAACAAAAGAAAACCAAACCAATTAAAATAAAGTAAATGAATATTAACCTAAAGATTCACTATCATTTATGAATTGTTTTACCTATGATTAAAGCATAATCATGTTATAGGAAGGATCATCAAGGTGGGTGCGGGGTTATTCATTCGAAGTGTCATGCCCAGTGGGACAAGTCAGTGGGTCATGATGTGATGAACCAAATGAATTTTACACCTTATGATGATCTCGTCTAATCTTGTTTAGAATTAACCATAGTTAATTTAACTTACAAGAAGTTTTGGGATGTTACATATACACTATAATGTCCCACTTTTTGGTATGTTTTGTACCATTATAAACATGAATTTTCAGTTTCATTGATTTTCTACAGGTAATAGCCATAAAACCGTACACATTCATGAAATTCCACAAACTAACGAAATGTTTTTTTTAGAGTTTAGAATACATGTAATTTTTTTTTTTTAAAAAATTGCAAAAAAAATGGTCTTTTTCTTAATTTTATTCATACGTTGTTTTTTATGTTATAAAAGAGGAATGACTGTCCCCGGGTGGTTTTTTTGAATGAAAATTTATTTTTTCACCATGAAATTTTAGATATATGTTCAAGATTTGAATTTTGAGGTGCTGTCAAATTTTCATATTTTTTGGACTTATATTTTTTTTTTAATTAATTATTTAGTAAAAATATTTTCAAATAAATGGCGTACAAATGTTTATGCCAATAACTTTTAAGATTTATATCAAAATTGATTTTTTTTTCACAGGTAAGAAGAAGACTTCAATAAATAGTAATTTTAATTTTTTCAAATTTTTTTGATATTTTTTGCTATTTTTCAAATTGGGTTGATTGTGTACGATCGATTGTCCTAAAATACCATATGTTAGCAAAATATAAAAAATAAATAGTAAAACATATTTTTAAAAATAAAAATTATATTTTTAGAAAGCTAATAAAATTATGTATTTTGTGTTAAAATTTTGTAATTTTATTCATTCGTTAACCCTAATTACGTGGCACATTTTGGCATAAAATTATCCTCCAAATGGATTTGGCACCAAAATGTGCCACATAGGTGCCACATAGGGGTTCGCGTGAACCCCCCTTCGCTCGAACCCCCCTAAACCCTAAATATTCCGCCCAAAACTATATAAATATCTATATATAACTCTTTTCCACCAAAATTATTTGAATTCAAGGTGTTCACGCGAAGGGGTGTTCGCGCGAACCCCCATTCGTGCGAACTAGTTTCTTTGTCCTACGTGGCAGTTCAGGCGAAGGGGTTCATGTGGACACCCTTGATTTCTGATCCCGCCCAACTTCTTACTCACATTTTTGGGACACGAAGTGGGACACAACATTGTGGTTTGATATGTTGGTACCTAGATTGATTCTCCCTCAAAAGCTTAGCAAAATCACATATTTGACATGATGGTTAGAGACAAGTAGATTATGTTTTCTATCATTTTGTAGCTGGGGAAGAAACGTAGGTTACTCTTTGTCACTCAGATGTGGAGAAATGGGTAGCACCCTCAAGAGGATTTGATCTATCCTTACTACTTTATGGTTATGCCTTTCAACAAGGGTGAGAGGACCCTTTTATAGCCTGTTGTTTGTAAAGGAGATGGATATGTCCTTTCTTGTAAAGTTATTAAGAAGACCTTGAAGAAAATCTGATCAATACAAAAAAACCTAACTCTCACGAGTTATCACCCTAGATAATGGAGATATTTTCTAAGAAAGGTTTAGGCTACTAAAGACAATGAAAACTTGATTGCTTCTGCATGTTTTGGTAATAGAAATTATGCATCTGTACACACACAGACAAACAGAGGGTAGTATGGGTAAGATTGGTTGTTTTTAAATGAATTTTTTGAGATCTTTGAGATATTTTACAAAAATAGAAGGCTTAATCAACAAAATGCTTCATAATAGCTAAAATGTTCCTTTAACCAGAAGGTGTGCTTCAATGGAGGCCTAGATCAACACATTTTCACACAAAATTTAAGAATCCAAAATGAAGGCTCAAATTGAAAAACTTAATTGAACATTACCAACCTCTGTTTTATCATCCCTAAGATACCCTCAAAGTCTAACAAAAAATATTATCATCATGCTAAGAGTAAATTGATTTTAAATTTGTTTATTTCACTATCAAATGAAAGATCTTCTGATAAATGAAATTTAAAATTTCCACCAAACTATCACAAGGATAAGATCTTGTGTGATTCACAAAGATTTCAATGTAAGATTGCAATGGGATCAAGAAAAACTATTTGCAGACATTCTGAAATGAAGAAGACAATTTTGCCCAAAATCAATATAGATTCACTCAAATTTGATTAAATTCATCAATAGGGGAAAGTTTCTAGAACAATCTCAGAGCTTGTCAATGGTTGTACACTTGCAACCACCTTGACATGATCAAATTTAACACAAAAGAAATAAACATGTTTCTCAGATGGTTTCTTAGAAAGATGGGCTCTGTCAAACTTTTCTCTTAGGAATTCACTCGACCTCTAACACTCCAACCATTTGCATGACAAATTCATGTAATTTATAACATTTAATTTACAACAAAGTTTTCCCCTCAAAACAAAAAAACATTCAAAGCACCATTGCTTGTTACGATTTTGATCGTGATTCCCAAAATCAGATTTGCAAAAAGGTTATCAGGTGCTCAGAGGGAAAATCTCTTCAAATATTTCCAGCATTCAATTCTTTCATTTGGTAGATCACTCTTCATCTCATGCACCAACTACTTCCTCCTCTAATCTATCAAATTTGTTTTTTGCATGCCAAGGAAGGAAAGATTGGAAAATCAGATCGAATCTGATAGTTAGATCACATCATTAATGGTAAAAGACATTTTCAGATCTTCCCCACAAAATCAAGATATCAAATTAATTCTCCTCTTCATTTTATGTGTAGGAGACATTAAGAAATCATAAAAACTCACATCTCCGGAGATTTAGAGAAAAAAGGTAGAAAATTAGATACAAATGCACAGTTGCCATCGATTTCCCTTTTGAATTTGGACCATCCACGTGGGAGATCCGAGTTAAAATGGGCCTAGGGGTTATTTTTTACCTTTTACAACTTTTGAAAAAATGCAAAATTTCTCATTTGGCTTCGTCCTCTACATTTGAAAAGTGTAATTAACACGTATCCCAATGTGGGTCCTAGCGGAACCGCGCTTCCTTTTTACACTTTAACCCCTTTTTCACAAAAGGAAAATTTTCCAAATTTCCCTAAGTCTGCACCTCCGTTGTTGACTTTTCAAAGCAAATTTTGACTATTCTCTATCAAGCTTGTGGGTCATTTTGATGAATTTAATATTTTTCACAATAAGAGGCAAAAATATAAGTTGCCCCTGATGGCCCACCTCCTTGCCTTTGACTTTTCAAACTGCCATGTGTCTCAATGGCGCATCTTGAGATGGTCCCCAAAAGTAGAGACCCCAAACAAGCATGGGCTTAACACATGTCCCATTCCGATAGAATTTGTTAAAAAGTTGAAGGTTCAGTGGAAGGCACCATGTGTCTAGGGTCCGAGGTAGTCTCCTTTGGCTGTTGAAAAGTTTGGTAGAGTGAGCAGAAGCCTCCAAGTTTCCTCATGGCGCTTCTTCAAAATAAAACTCAAGGGCCAGTCCCCAAACATGTGCGATCCCTCCATGTGTTGAAAGCCCTTTAGAAAGTTACTTAAAATGTCTAAGGGAAGGTTTGGCGGAAGCCTCCACATGTCCTCATGGCGCAACTTCAAGATGGTTGCCAAGAATGGAGACCCTGAATGAACGCAGTTCACCACATATTCATAGCCCACCAAAATTGTACTGAATGCATGAAAAATTTGTCTAAGTCTTGGAAAATCAACATAATCCTCCACATGTCCCCCTGGTGAAACTCCAAAGTCAAACCAAAATGTGAATTTTCAAACGAGCACCATTCTTCCATGTGGACAAGTTTTGGGTTGAACCGAGCCATAGAGTTTTTGAGTGCCTTGTCAATCCACATTTAACCAAAGAGGGCCACCTTTCCATAGATTCGAGAGGTTAAAATTGACAAGGAAAACTCACCCTTCAAACCGTAAAAATGTAGGAAAACCACCATTTGAGCCTGAGATGAATTTTTCTTCAAGGAAAGAGAATTTGGAAATGTTATAAGGTTCAAACATGATCCTCCGAGCTACATCCATTCACATTTCTTTAGGTATTTGGGACAAAAATGATAGGGACAACAACACATGACTGCAGAAAATGGAAGGAAAGGAATAACCCAAGTTTTACGCTCAATTTATAGACTCCTTCATATGGACAGAGAAATGAAAAACCAATTCTGGATCTTTAAGTGATCCTCAACCCAAGAAGGGACTGATCACGGAAACCAAATGGAGGACAGAGTCTTTTCAAGCACCAACATGGGGAGATGCAAAACGTGAGAGACCGTAAATTGAAGGATTTTAATGACAAACGGGGTGATACTAATTTGAGCACCAACATCGGCTCCGACTCAGGGATGGGCACTCCCTGTGAGTGCCACAAGAACCAAATAATAGACCAAGTGCCAAAAATATCCATTGGGAAAAGGAGTTAGCTTGCAGAGTATAAAACTAGAACCATCTCCTAAAAACGAACCGAGAAACCTAGTAAAACTAGGTTACCAAGGACCATAACGATAAAAAACAAAAAGACAGAAAACATCCAACGAAATATAAACGATATAAATGATGCTCACCTTGATTATGGGAAATCAATCAAGGAAATGTTTCAAATGCTTGCCATTAACAGGCAATTTGAGAAATTCCCCATCCAAGTCTTTCAAGAAGAAGGTATGTTCACCAATTTGAATGTCAATAGAGTAAGGGCCCATCCATAATGCATCAAATTTACCATGATTTACCTTATCTTCATGTGCCGATATCCCATAACAACATAAGATCTCCAACATTGAAAGCTCTTGGAGTGACCTTCTTGTCAAATAAATTCTTCAATTTTTCTCTGAACTTTACATGCCTTTGGTGGGATGCCCTCCTTTCTTCATCAAGTTCAACAATCTGGTTAATGCGAGCATCATATGGACTAACTTCTTGATCTTCTAGTTGTTGAATGAACTAATATGAGGATAATTACATATGCAGGGGTAATAGGGCTTGAGTTCCATACACCAATTCAAATGGAATTTTTCCAGTAGCTCTTTTAATAGTAATTCGATCAGCCCAAACAACAAACTTCAACTGCTCACCCCATTTCCTTTTGTTTAGCTCCAAGGTTCTTCTAATAATCTTCAGCAAGTTTTTATTACTGGACTCATCTTGTCCATTTCCTTAGGGATTGTAGTTAGAAGCATATGTCAAATTGATCCCATACTCTTTACACATTTCCACCAAAGGTTTAGCTCTGAAGCTCATGGCATTTTTAGCAACAATTTTAACTAGCACTCCAAACCTATAGATGATATGGTTCTACATGAAGTCCATGAAAATTTTATGTGTTTCTCTCTTGGTTTGGATTTCCTCCACCCACATATGAATTAATTAGTGGCTACAAGAATCCACTTATGGCTAGCATTTGAAGGGTCTCAAATCGACCAATGAAATCCATTCCTAATTTCTTGAATGGGGCTTCAATGGATATAGAATGTAAAGGAAGGGATCCAAACTTTTAGACTTCTAGAAAAACGCTGGCAACTCTCCCATCTTCTAACCAACAAAGTTGTATCCTTGAAGAGAGTTGGCCACCAATAACCAGCCCTCAAGATCTTATGTGTTGTGACTCTTCCAGAAAATGCCCCCCACAAACTCCTCCGTGGAGATCAGCAATTATCTTGGGGGCTTCATCTTTAGTAATGCACATTAAGAGAACTCCCTCAGGGTTCTTCTAAGAAAACCCAAAATCAGTAATGACATATTTATGGGAAGCCAACTTAAGAACTCTTTTCTAATTTTTACTTAAATACTCAAGGCAAGTATAGATGTCTAAGATAAAAAATTATATCTTTGTACCATTCAAAACTAATCAACTTTTCAAGGACATCCACCCTTCCTTATTCTACTTCATTCACCTCAATAGTTTACAAATTGCTCTTAGTCATAAGCTTATCTAAGCCCAAACCTCTCACCAACTTCGTGGTTTGGATATCGATGTCATATTCTTGAAACTTGTTCACCCATCAGCACCTTTTGCTTGAGACCTCCATCTCGATAAGGTGTCTTTATCCATGGTGTGGGGAACATAAGAAAAAAATTTAGAGCTCAAAATGTAAGGTCTGAAAACTTTTTTCACTTTTTTCCAAGGCAAATTATTGCTTCTCCATAATGGTTTACTTCAACTCAGCCCCTGCAATGCCTTACTAAAAAGGCAATTGGCCTCTCAACCCTTGATCATCCTTCCGCAACAAGACAGATGCAATAGTGTTCTCTAAAGAAAAAGAATTTTTTTGAAAAGGATTCTTATAATTTGGAGATGCTAAAATAGGGGCATGCTTTAATCCTTCTTTGATCGCATTGAAAGCTTGAATGGCAGCCTCTTCCCATTTGATAACTTGGTCCTTCTTTAGCATGCAATTAATTGGAATGGTCAATTGAGTAAAGTTTGATATGAATGTTTTGATAAATGTTATTTGTCCAAAGAAGGACCAAATTCCCTTCTTGATTCTTGGAATTGGGAACTTGTTGATGACATCTACCCTTTTTGGATCTATCATTACCCCCTATTTTGATAAAATGTGACCAAGAAACTTTTCCTCTACACTTAGAAATGGAACTTCTTTGGATTGAGTGAAATGCCATACTCTCCACACCTTATCAATATTTTTCCAAGTGCTACAATTTATCACTTCTCTTTCAAGAAAACACATTCACATCATCTTGGTAAACAACAATAAAATCATTAATGTAACCAGTAAAAGCAACATCCATTGGTCTTTGAAAGGTTGCTCTAGCATTCATCAAACCAAAGGGAATTCAAACATAGACATAATTTCCCTAAGGAGTGGTAAATCCTATCTTAATTCTTTCTGATTCCTTCACAACAACTTGATTATAGCTAGAGAAACCATCCAAGGTAGAAAGCAAACTCACAACCAGTTCATCGATTACAACATATTTTCCATGTTTGGTAAAGGATAATTATCCTTCATTGATGCTCTGTTCATATTTCAAAAATCCACTCATAGCCTGATATCACAATTCTTTTTCTAACTGGCACTAAGTTTGCAACCCAAGAAGAATACCTTGTGGGCTGAATAATCCCTCCATCCCTTAGTTTCTTCAGTTCTTCTTGCATTTTAAGAGATAGGAGTGGATTGATTGGCCTCTGTTTCTTCCTGAATGGCTTTGCATTAGATTCCAAAGGAATTTCATGTTGAAACAAATCCTCTCTATATGCCTTTAGTTCAGAATAAGACCAAGCTAGGTAATCTTGATATTTTTTCAGCAATTGAATATAGGATTGCTTCTCTTCCTTGTTGAGATTGCTTCCTAACCATATTTTCCTTGGTTTCTCCTTTGTACCAATTTCATGCTCCTCAACATCCCTTGAGGCTACTATATGTCTGTTAATAATGCAATCAACATTATAAAATGTTATTTCAAGAGCAACCAACCCTCTAGGAATGGTATTAGTTTCTAGTTGGATGATGCCTTTTCCAAAAAGGTTTCTTTACCTTCTGCTGCATAGACCATTGGCTCCCAATCAATAAATTGATCAACAAACTCCCCTTTTTTTGTAGAAATATTTTGACCTGAGCATCATCATAAAAAAATTGCCAATGTTTAATGTTGTCAGGGAAAGATGCCCTTTTAACACTTCAACATCATATTCACAATAGGTGGACATTACACAATTATCAAATCGAGATCCCAATACTACAAGTTTGTCTTCCATAACATTGAACTTCCTATCATGATACACAATATTAAATTAGTTGAACATCTCAATAACATCCCAAATTTGCATGCTTGTATTGTGTCATTCGCTGATTTTTAGTAGCATAAATTTTTCTAACTTGCTTGACAATTAGTTCGAATCTCCATTGACAATGATGTCCTTAACACCATATTTCAAACAATTATCAAACCTAATAACAATTCTTCATATTTAGCAATGTTTTTAGTGCACTCAAAGTTGAGTTTGAAAGAAAAACCTAGCCTGGAGAAATTAGAACAACACTAGCAACATTTGAAACTTGGAACAAGCTCCATCAAAGAATAAATTCCAAGGAGAGCCTTCTTATATAGTAGTTGAACTCTTTAATTTTGTGCTCTTTACCATCAGCAAATCCAGCAAAGTTATCAGCATCAATAGTTGTGTACAACACTTCACAAGATGCATTGTTGGGATCTTTAATGCGGTGCAACATCTTATTTTCTTCATATAACCTAACAAGGATTCCCTCAATTGGGATGGTAGCATAAGAAATATCCATTTGAACACTCCAACTAACACTTGCAACCCATTTTCTAGACAACATCATACCCCACTTGGTTGGGCAATCAATAATAACAGCATCAAGTTTCAAGTTCTTACCTGAATAAGCTGCAAGTTGTACCACCAAAACCTTCACACATCCCACCACCAAGCACTTCACTTTGGAATCCATGGCATTGCACTTCCCATATGCTAATGTTACTTTGATAGCCAATTCATTCATGACTTCCAGAGGCATAACATTGCATGATGCTCATGAATCAAACATACAGTTGTGTAGCAATTTATCCTTAATGATCAAAGTAGTGAAGAATGGATCTACATTTAGCTGAGACTCCACCAAGGATGTTCCCAAATAAACCTCAAGTGGTTCACCTAGTTCTTCCAATTTTGGTGGTGTTTCTAGCTCTTCAAAAATTGAAGAAGTCTTGACAATGTTTACATTTCGCCTATGTTAGTCTTCTCCTCTTTAAGCCCCAAATAATCAAAGGCCCTTTTCTTGTGCTCAAGAATCCTAAGAAACTCAACAATTGGAAAAAAAATCTTGATCTGACTCAAGACTTGGGCAATATCATAAGGAACATACTTTGGCAAGGCAACATTGGAAGGGAGATTGACAAACTCATTAGATGGCATGAGATTTTTGATAGTTTGGGCATGAGGAGAAGTATGAATTTTGTTTGGGACAGCAAGGCCTTTGGTAGATGCATCTTTCTTAGGAGCCTCTTTAGGAATATTTGAAAGTAATGGAGTTTTTGGCTTGGCTTGAAGTCCTGCCCCTTTGAAAACTTTACTTCTTGTGTTATACTCTTTTCTTGGGCAATAACAATGTTCATCAACAACTACCTATCCTCCTCAGATGGGATTCCTCCATCATACTTCTTTATCATTAAAGATATTAAGTATTCAAAGTCATTATTAGGTATTTCAAAATCTTGTACAATATCTATTTCTAAAGTATGAGAGGAAGGAAGAAGAGGTACCCGGTGGATGCAATCCCAAAAACTTGTAGCAGTTCGATCACTTATCACTTAAATTGAAGTTGCTCCTTGTTGTGAGCTCATGGAGCAAACCATCATGCAAACATCATCGTCAACTTCTTCTTCTAGTAGCTGATCTACTTCACATGGAGCATGAGGCATGAAACATCTGTCACACCAATCAATTACATATGTTTCTTTAACAACAAAAATCTGGTAGCCAAAGGATCTAGCATCATTCCACTTTCCCTAGCTTGGGGCTATTTATTTCCAAATCCAACAGGTCCCTTGCCTCTATCATCAGATCTCTGCTCATTTCTAGGATGATTTACAAATCTATCTTGGCCTTGTTGCTTGTGTTGACCTTGTGAACTCTACCCAATTCCTTTCTCTTCCTGGGCTAATTTGTATGAGATTTCTTTTACAGCCCCTGCAAAAGTTTTCACAAATTCCTCCAAATCAGCAACCTTACTTGCTTGAGGTTTTTCCGGGTTAACCAATTTCACACCCTCCCTCTTCCGAGGTTTTCCAATTGATTTAATGTTTTTCTCAATTTGTAGAGCCATGGTGAAGGCTTGCCTCAAATTGGTAGGGTTTTTGTCCCTCAAATAGTAAGCAACTTTCTTATCAAATGCATCTGAATACTTTATCAGACATGATTCATCACATGGCCTCAAATTAACAGGAAATCTCCTCAAGGTCTTGTTAAATCTTGTGTTGAAATCATGCACTGATTCATTAGGATTCTTCTTGATATTTTCAAACTCGATAAAAGAAACCTAGGGTCTGTTTTATCACCATATTGCAATCTAAATGCATTATTCATTTCCATCCAAGAATCAATGGAATTATTTGGAAAAGATTTATACCAGTCCCTTACATCTTCTTCCAAAGTATGGATAAACAATTTTATATATACATCTTCAAATTCAATCTCAAAGTCTTCCATCATGTTGATAAAAAGCTTTAAGTGCTGATCACCAGTTATAGCATTATTTCCTTGGAACTTTGGTATTTTATTTCTTACATCTTGGGGAACTGCATTTGGATAACCAGCCATCCCTCTAAAATTTATAGGACCAAAGGTATTTACAAAAATGGAGGTCTGGGTGGGGGATGGGCCATGTTGTTTTGAGGAGGTGACCTTGGAGGAGAATCAAACTGATAAGGGACAAGGGGTCTTTGAAACACAAGAGTATAAATTTCAAAATGGATATCCCCTAAAGGATTTGTTTCTTGGAAAACCCTATCAACTTTGGAAAACATAGGGGCAGAATGAGAAGCAAAATTTTCAAATTCAAATGAAGGCCCCTCTCCAGATGGAGAATTCAATTCCACAAAAAGACTACCTGATTCAGAAGCACTTGAATGGAAATATTCAATGATAGGATGATCAATTTCATCAATGGAGATCTCTTTTCTTCACTGCTGATCTCCAACAACTTTCTAGGCTCTTCTTCCTTCTGAATTTGTTTTTCCAAGCTCTGGAAATAATGTCCTAGTAGGATCCTTAGCGAAGAAAGATCTTCTTCCTTCTAGCTTTGCAAAGATTAGTAAAAATATCACTTGATAGAGGTTAAGACATTGGTATTTATCAAAAATCATATCAACATGGAGTCTCCACTAAGGATTTCCACCTTAGTTGTGAAAATGAAAAAAAAATATTATATGTCACCATCAGGTTTTCCTAACCATCAAAGTTCACGACAATAATGCTAAACATACCGACCATGACGATAACACAAACTAGGGGTCTTATTTACCTAAGCTAGGAGGTTCCATCGAGCAAAATTTTAAGTTCATTCTATGGTTTCAATTTATTCTACGCTAAGAAGGATCACACATGAGGACAAGTTATGCACAAATCTTATACTAGGGTTGACTGTTGTGGTTAGATTCTCTTATTACATTTTCACGGTAAGAAACACAACACCAATTATTTAATCATCTATTTAACACTGAAAATGCACTACAAGATATTAAATTCAAATTCATTTATATATATCAAACCTTTATACCATACACAACTATGAATCAAATTGAACTTATGATTAAATTCAAATTTCCTAAAGTATCCCTAAGACTACCATCTCCTACATATTACCAAATTTCAAATATAACTTTTTCGCAACATGGGAATACATTATGAATATATTCATTTTGCAATTACCTATATAAATTACAATAATAGAAAATAAATTTCACATCGCCTCGGTGCCATCCTTTTTGCATCTTGAAAAACCATGTGAGCATGAAATCAACGATAAATTACTAGCATGAAATCCACCCTAGTCTAAAAAAATTAATTTTTCTAAGTTTCCCCTTTACATATAATCATGATTATAATTTGAATTCGAAACAAAAGGTTTATAGACATGTATTCATTTCATTTTATTTGAGTTCAATTCATAACCAATGAGAAAGAAGGAGAAAGGAAGGAGAGAGAGAGAAACACTATTTTTTCAAATGTTCAATTTCACACAACAACAGACAATAGAATTTCAAGTAGTTATTTACAAGTGTCAACAAGTTTCCAAGATGGTTTGCTAACCCAGCAGGGTTCCTACAACTTTCATTTTATGTTTTCCAACTAGCTCTAAAACATTTGATTTAGACTCAGAGCAGAAGAAATCACTTTCAAATGTTGTATTTTGATGAGTAAACAAACCACGAGTAAGTTTCTACGTGTCCTCCTATACCCCAAGAATTCATAGGAAGTGACAAAATTTATAACTAGCGAACAATTTACAAAAGGTGGCTATTATTATGAGGCCATTGGTTGTAATTGGCCTTGTTACAAACAATCAAAAGTTAGCTCGAGGGATCAGAAAACCATGTCCAAAACTAATGTTCGATGGAAAAATGTGAAATGAGAACCTTCCTACAAGTTCCTCTATAAATGGAGAATTTACCAGAGTCGATGGTATGCGAGAAAAAGCAAAAAAATTTCAAATGGTGACAGGGTTTTGGAGCCACCGGTCGTAATTGGTCTAGTTTGACCTAGTCGACTACGACCGGAGGCCTATAAAATGACTTTTCCAAACTATCAAGAAAAGTGTTTTTTCTCAAATTGGAGGTTCCAAGAAATTTTCCAGTAAAAACACTAGAGGTTTGCAAAGACGGATGATAATTTCTCCATCCAGGTTTCCAATGGTGGTTCAAAATGAAAGCCAAATTTTTAGATTGAGTTGCTTCCTACCACTGCAAAACATGGTAACAAGGCTCCTATAAGGGCATCAAAAAGGTCACAAATGTTCATTCGAGAGTCAATCTAAAGATTAAAGTGACACCTCACATAACAAGGTACACAAAATAAGCTTAACCTCCCCTTTTCAAAGTTACGAACGTTACTTTGCGAGTCTCCGGAAGTCGTAATTTATCTATTTAAACCAAGAGATGGTCAAAATATTTACTAGGAAGTCAACTTTAACTTTTCGATAAAAAAATAATGTAGCAATCTAGATTGGTGGGGAAGTTATATAAATCACCTCAAAATGAGGGTTGAAGTTCATGGTTTACTACAAAATGGTTATTTTGATTGCATGAGTTACGATACGACATTTTATTATTTTGCAACAAATTAATATAAAACAATTAAATCTTATGATAATCCTAAGCTTTTAAAATTATATTTCATTGTAAAATAAAAACTAAAGTACGAGCGATATGAAAGATAAGAATAGATTAACCATGCCACGAATTGATATACGATAAAAGATAAGTGGTTATTGGTGTTCAATGAGTTGATTGCAGTTTCTAGAGAGTTGTGTACAATGTAAAGATCCATCCATGCGTAGCTCAGGCTTAACATGACCGATAATTCTCATTCAACCCATATGTCAAGATTTCAAATCAACTTAGTTGAGCTAATAAGATTCATTAGGTGTTTAATCTAGATTTGATCCATTCGAGCTAATCCCCTAGTGAGTTAAAACACAATGTAGAGCTTGGAATAAAAAAATACAATGACTAGCTAAGTCATATACCGAGTTGAGCACAAGCATGCCAAATCCTTCACCAAAAAAATGTATGGGCATCTAGGTTCTTCCCAATCAGGGTTAGATCAATGTAATACAAAACCTTATCTCTCATAATTAAATATGTTGAGGTAGAGGACAAAGCTCAAACCGGGAACACCTATCTTGATGTAAGTGAAACAAAATGACTAGATAGGATTCTAGAAGACCATGAAAATCGGCTGTAGGTATCATGACAAGAAATAGGATAATGCCTCGACAAGGCCATCAAAACTACAACATCTAACAAAATCTTGTCCCTCCTTCATTATTTTGGGACATATGTCCACGCCGTATTCCAAGCTCTCACATTTTTTTTGCATGCCTTTCCAAAGCTCACACACTCCATATAGAACACATAGAAAATTAGAGGATGCCATGTAGAGGAAGAGTGAAAAGAACAAGTCTTGAGTGAGCGTCTCCTAATCCTCTATCTTCTTCATCCTATGCATACCAAAAACTAAATAGAGGCAGGTAATAATCTAGTTTCCTCTCAGAGATAATAGAAACTTGTTTCAAAATACATATACAAATCCTTTTTTAAAAGACCTTTTGTTAAGCGGTTCACCGGCCTTGCGTAAGATCCCTCATTTTCCATACATGTCTCGCATATCATTTGCAACTACAAAAATTGACAAAATTCCACTATCTTTTATGCTTTGATGTACGTTCATACCCTACTCCACGGATCACATTATGGCATAGGTTAGGAGTGGGTGGATAGTATAAACTAATCGGAGTTTGAAACACTGCTTTTGTATAGGTGAAATAGTGTGCCCGTCCCATGAGGAAACCCAAATGTTTTGAACTATCATGCCTAAAATATTATCCTGTGAGAAGATATTGGGTTCTTTCATTGGTCAAACATTGGGATAGAGACATAGTTGATTCCATTGACCACCAATCTCTATCTCCCATTTTACTCGCTGCAACTATCCATTATTGCTAAACCGTAATGCGTTATTTAGGTATTTGTTTTTTCTTTTAGCATGGTTTAAGCTTCGAATCTTAAACAAGGTGGTTAGATTATTATGGAAGGAACATGATAGGTTATAAAGGACCTTTATGGCAACCCATATGCATTGTCAGATTCTGCCACACACTTGTTAGCCCATGCCTCCTCCAATCACATTTATATCATCATTTCTTATTATTATTATTTGGTTTTGCTTAAAGTGTGGCACTACATTTCCCTCTGAGCCTTATAAGATACTTGTCCTCGATGTGACACAATAACTAATATCAAAGGCTACAAAGGCAATAAATTCTATAATGACACATGTCATTTAACAAAATGACTTGTTAGTACAACACGACCACAAGGTATAAGGAAAAATCTTGACGATTTTCCAATTGTTCTGTGAAAAATTGGTAGTTTTCAATTTACATTATTACCTAATTAATCTTTTCCTTTAATAATTTTTATCAATCTCAAGCTCTTAATATTTCATTGTTTTAAGATTTTAGTTTTCTTATTTTTGTGGGTGCCTAGCAGAAACTGACATCATACTACCACATCAGGGCTAAACACAACACTAATGATTCACAAGACATCATGATATGTACTTTCATGACTATATCACATCACAAGAACTCAACCGAACCATTGAAAAAAACATACATAACTCTCACAACATAGAACTTATCACACATGCTTTTGACACAAAGGTACTTGTAACATAAGTAGACTACAACAACATGGAATTTCGAACATGTACATGTTGACAATTTTTGCACTTGTACAAAAATGGGCAACTCGAAACTTCGTTATGATGGATAGCATTGTTGAAATGATCCTAATCTAGGGGAGTTATTTAAGTTCAATATTGTTCTCTTTGTCTTAATTAATTGTTATCTCTCGAAAGTGCACCATCTAGAGAGATGGCTGCAGGTTTTCTAAGCTTACACAAATGATCTCTCTCTTTCGTAGATAGAATGGAAACACTTGTGTCCTGTGGGTATGCCTATTTTGAGGTGAATCTCGGAAGATCAAGGCTGGTTCCTTATTGGTGTATCCGAACTAATTTATGGGAGTTTGAGAGTAAGAGATACTATAAAATGATTAAAACTAAGGTGATACACCAAATTTGTATGAGGGATTTGGTGAGTATATACATAACTGATTTGGAAAGGATTCTTGATGCATGAACCAATAGTTTTTACGTAGAATATCTAATCGGTTAACATGCACATTAAAAAATTAAGCGAGAAAGGACTAAAATTTGCAGTAAGGTAAGGTGGTTTATCAAGGAATTTACATTCACAAGATTAATGTAACGTACACAAGACTACAAAATAACTTAGAAAGGCAGAAAATACTTCACACTCAGAGGGAAAAACTGGAAAAAATTTCTTCAGTACTCATGTCCAAAAATCCTCCAGAATCATCCCCATGCTTTGCAAAGGCACACAATAAATAGCAAAATAAATTTTTCCCACCCTTCCTAAAAATAGACTAAGGCTGTACTCGCCCATGCATCCTAATTTTATCCTTTATTTAATAATAAATAAAGGGATAAAATAATACAAACTAGAGCATGTAATTAAAAATAGGCATTAATAGCCTTGTTTACAATGCATTCAAACTAAAGTTGACTGTTCTATTTTTAAGAAAAGAATAGGTGAATAATTTGCTAATAATAAAATTGCTTGCTAGGCAAGTCTCCCTCCTTTGAGCATGAAAATTCATCTTCTTCTCTATTCTGTCTTCTTGTGAAGCATGCAAAAAATACAACTCTCTACCTGTGAGAAAATAATTACAACACTTAGCAATATTTGCAAAAATAATTACTCTGTGGGGACCACCTGCTATGTGCACATGTTCGATATTTACATCTTTTCCTGAGTGGTCACATGAGTGACACTTTGCAACTCCACTCCAACCTCCTTGTGGGGACCACCTTTAACTCACTTGGTTTGGCCACATTGGTGGACTTTAGCATATTAAAGGGTCGGCCATTTGTTTTACCACCTTATGAACTTTATTCGCCATGCTATAATCCGCCACCTTGTGGACTTAGTACATATAAAAGGGGGCATGTTTTTGGATACACATGGGGAACTTTGTAATAGTTACCACCATATTATATTTGACCACCTTTGTAACAAATACTATGGCATATAGCTGCCACCCATACTCATCGGTCTTGGCATATTTCAAACTTTACCTTTTCGGTGATGAGCACGTATGATGGAATTTTTGTATTATTTGGAAATGACTATAGTTTTTGGACTTTTGAAAGTCAATGCAATGATATTTGATTGGTGACATGGGCTGGCCCCTCCCCATGGTGACTCACCCCTCCATGCATTTTTCGGTGGCAATCTGACCTGTGTTGAGTTTGCTTTGATATCGATGATGGAAACTAGGCCGTTGATCTTTGTACCTATGAATTCGATGTCGTTGATGTTTCTGACCCTCGGTTAGGTTTTCTGACCTAGAATTTAATGTGGTAGCTGTTAATGTGACCATGGTGATTTGCGTTGAACTTTGTTGATCGGTTTCCAATCGTTGATCTCTGATCCATTGAATCCCAGGTCGTCGATCTTTGACTCGTGGTTAGGGTTTGTGACCTAGAGTTTGGCGTAGTAATGGCATCTAACCATGATGGTTTTCTTTGAATTTGGGATCGATCCCTGAGCATTGATCTTGGTACTTTTCCTTCTCTACCTTTGATTATCTGACTGTGGTTGAGTTTCATTTAACTCATATCTTGAGTTTGAGTGGTAAAGATCACTTGATCCTAATGATCACTTCATTTTGGATTTTTCTTCATGGGGGTGAAGCCCTGGAAAATTTTGTGGCCGCCATGATTGAAGCTTTTGAAGCTCGGATCAGTCCATTTTTCAGCCTTCCTAGCCTTCAAGCATCTATATATTTGTGGTCTTTGACTTCTTGGTCATTCTGAAGCTCATTTCTCTCTATTTTTGAGGTCCCTGTGAGTTGTTGGCCGCTATTGATGTTTTGGAGCTTGACCCTTCTATATATTTGTTGGCCACTCGTCTTTACTCTCGGTAACTCTTATTACTCCTCTGGTTGTAGCCACCGTTGTTCTTATTGAGTGATTTGTGCAAAAGGTGTTCGAAGCATGGTAAGTTTTGTCTCTGAATTTTTCGTTATCGCTTTGATTTAAAACTAATACCCATCTCCTTTTGCTTTTGTTGGTGTGATATTTTGGATAACCTTGGTCATTTGCGAGTTGAACTCATTCTGGGTTTGTTCCTTTTAGCTCTAAACTCAATGAGATCTCGAGAGTCTTCTCGGCTTCGATTTTACCAGTGAGTGTTTACTTCTCCTTTTGATTCAGAAACCTCTTAATGGGTCTGTAAAAAAAATCTGTATTTTACTTGTTGTGATTGATTGTCTTTGCTTGCTAAAACTTTGGTGACATTTGTTGAGCTCTTAAGTTTGATGTTGGAGATTCTATCTCTATTTCTGAATGTGTTTATGGTATGAATACTCCATTTTGCTTAATATTGATAAGCTTGTATCACCGTAGCTTACCTGGTTATCACTGTTAGTTTTCTCCGAACCGACTGTGGAGGGTTTGCTAGATAGTTTACATTCTGGGTATTCCATATTTTGCTTTGCTATCCCTGGATCTGGATTTCTCATTGAGAGTTTTTATCTGTATATCTTTGCGAGACTGCATTTTCCCTATTTTTTTGGCCACCAAGGATTTGTATTTGATTCTCATTGTTTTTCAGAAATCTGAAGGTGATCTCTTTATTTGACCATTGTAGTTGTGATGTTTGCAAGGAAATTTTGGCAATATACATCCCTTCTTCTGTATGTCATCATTATTTTGACTCAAAGTGTTGTGAACAAATGCTAAGTGATAATTGAATTATCATTTTCCTGGCTCGAGTTGTGTTTACTTTTACTATGTTTGATGCTTATATGTGAGGTGGTTGTAGGTGCTTCCTCCATTGTTGTAATCTCTCTCTATTTTCTTGTCGTATATTGACCATTCTGAGCTTTGAAAGGTTCATTGATGTTGTTTCTTGATACATGTAGTCCATACTTTTGAATTATGAGGTGATCTTGTAACTTGTATATACGATCTTAGTCCCATGTGAAGGTTAAATATTTGGGTATGAATTTTGCTCACTGAATTATTGGTGTTACAGTTGTATGCTTCCTTTTGAATTGACCCTTTGTAACCTACAAGTTTCACTTATACTCTTTGATATCTGCAGTAATTTTAAGCAATTCTTGATCTGTTTTGATGTCACTATTAGGCATAAGCCTTGATTCAGATACTTTACTCTATTACTTTCACTACATTTCTTTGATTTCTAGTTTGATATAGATGTTGGAAAAGTTGTAAATGTCAATTTTACATGGCGAAGCCCTGCCAATTTTTTTCCATAATTATCTCTCTTCCAAAACATTTTCAAACTGAACATGTTCCTTGCTTGCAAGTATCCCCTCTATTCAAAAAAGTTGAGCTCATGAAGACATGTAGCTTAATCTGGTCTTTGTATTTATAGCTACTATATGATGATCATTTATGCACTATGTGTCTTCTGTAGCTTACTTTAAACTATTCATGTATCTACTTTTAATGTCATCATGAGATAGATTCCTTTTTCTCCTATAATGGCTTTCGCTTATGTTGTAGATCAAGTACTACCTTGTTTAAATGAGTGTACTTTATTGACATTGTAGTAATTTTGTGCTCTCATATCTACTTTATTTTGAAAATGCAACTTAGAAAAGCTGAAATTTATAAGATTATCTTGGAATTTCAAATCCCTTCAGCTATTTAAGTTATAAATAATTCTTTTCTTCATTATATATTGTATTTATTTTCATTACAGCTCTGATATGTATGCTGAAAAAATCTGAAATGTTGATCTTATAAGACGAAGCCCTGGAATTTTTTTCAGAATCTTCTCTCTCATCCTATTTCAGCTGTAATCCTTTTTGCTTTTAGCTTCAGCTTGTTGAAATCTGATTCTCCCTCTTCTTTGCAAACTGAAAAATGTACTTCTATCTTCCATTCTCTCTTCTGAGCTCTAACCTCTTCCATTTGTAGAATGTTTGCTGAACTTTGAGTTGCACTTTTGCTTCTTCTTAGCATGTACTTATGACTTATTTATTTCTCTCTTTGGTTGCAACCTATACCTACACAATTAGGAAAACAGTTAGGAAATATTTAGGCTTTTTGGCCTCTCTTATGTCCATGTTTTCTTCTTTCTTTTCACTTTCTTATTTCTGAGTGATTAAAGAATGCATGCAATTTTTCCTTCAAGTAGAATACATCTCTGCTTAAGGGAAGATTCATATGCACGAAGTAGGATAGTGTAGGAATATGGTTTGATCCCTGAGCTCGTAACTGATGGTTGACTTGTTTTTACTTTTCAGGTACCATGCCTTGAGGATGAAGGAGTTGGCAAGGAGATGCTCTGCACAACGAAGAATATACAAGGAAATGATGGGTTCACCCTCATACTCCTTTTCTTTCTCTTTCATGCATGTGTATCTTTCTTTTCAGTAGCTATACTTTACTTTTCAGATTACATCCCATGGCTTGTGTGGGAAACATTTGACTCTCCTTGTGAATAAAGCATTAAATTCTGTAAATGAGTTGTATATTTGTTTCTGCATTTTTGCTTTCTGTATGGATTGTATAATGAACTAAACAACTCAGTAACATAATTGAATGTCTTAATCATGAAGGAAAGCACATTGAATAGAACTTGTAACATTCAGTAATGAACTCGATTTTATGTGATTTGTAGTTATGTTTACTCATACTGTTCCAAAACTTTACACTTCACCTACTCTACAATTGGATGTTCTCATCAAGACAACATAATTGTCCTTCGGGGCTTGTGTTCTTTTGCTGAGGATGATCATGAAATTGCAGACTATGTGATCTGTTACATTTTGTAATAGCACACATAGTTGCAGATTTCATATAATCTTTTAAATAAATCAACAGTAACAACATAATCTAATATAATCTCCCATAGCTTAGGTATAATTCATCAATGCTATCCATCGTAACAAAGTTTTGAGTTGCCCATTTTTTGTACAAGTGTAAAAATTGTCAACATTAATGATTACATGAAATTTGTAGCTATGTATGATGTTACAAAACATAACAGATCTCATAGTTTGCAATTTCATGATTATCTTCATCAGAAAACACAAGTCCCCGAAAGAAGATGTGTTGTCTTGATGAAGACATGAAACTGTAGAGTATATGAAGTGTTAAATTTTACAACAATAATCATAATAACATATTACAACATTCAAGGCTTCCTTGGTAAAATTACAGGTATTCGAAAATTTCTTTCCTTTATGATTAATACATTCAATTATGCTATTGAGTTGTTTAAATCATTATACAATCCATGTACAAAATTGAAAAGTAGAAAAAAATACACAACTTAGTTTCAAAATTCAAATTTTTTATTCATAAGGAAATCAAAATATTCCCACACAAACTATGGGATGTAATCGAAGAGTAAATACATCTACTGAAGTAAGAGGTACATATGCATGAAAGAGAAAATAGATGATTATGAATGAACCCATCATTGCCTTGAAATTCTCTTATTTAGTCAACATATCTCCAACTCCACTTTGCTTCATCATCATATTCATTTTTTAACAAGGGAATGTACTACAAATAAAAAAACAAATTTTTCAGATATTGAGCTCAAGGTTAATCCATATTCCTATAATATCTAAATTCGTGTAGACGGATCTCTTAAAACAGGAGATATAAATTACATGAGGAATATAGGAAGAACCGACAAAATTACTTTTTGTAACAACATACATGATTATCCACTTAGAAATAAGGAGAGAGAAGGAAACAAAACCATGCAACATAGAAGAGGCGAAAAATACTAATGATTTTCTAAATGTTTTTTAAATGTGCAAGTACAAGATGTAGTAAAGAAGAAAATGAAATCATGTCTTACAGTCCTCAGTGTTAGATAAATATTACATAAAAACAAAGTTCAATGACTTCCATCCTATGGTACATCGGCCTCAAATAAATCACAAGTGCATAATGGCATGAAAGAATAATGTAACTCAAAGTTTAGTTGTTATTCACTCATAAATAGAAGGAATTGCGGTGCAGATCAGAGGAGGAACTTTCATGCTTATTTTCATTCAAAGGAAAAGGTACATGTTGCAAATTTTCAAATAGGTGTAGAAGAAGAATCAGAATATAAAGGTTGAAGGTAACTCGAAAGATAAGATTACAGCTGAAACAGAATGAGAAAAAATTAGAGAAAACTTTGACAGGGCTTCGCCATATAAAATTGACCTTTATATTTTCCAACATGTATACTAAAGATGTAAAATATATCAAATACAATATTTAAGAAGAAAATAAATGGAGCTATACTTTTATTCGTCAAGGGGAAGGACTTTAGAGCACTCATTATGGTTTAACAACTCAAGAAAATAAAGTTTTATGGTAATCTTACAAAGTACATCCATTTTTGAAGTATAGTTTTCAAAATGCATCAACTATAAACTCTACAAAATGCTACAACATAGCTTTAGAGATCAAATTAAATACAAGATCCATAGTTTTACACATACCCAAATGATTAATAAGAGATAGAGAAATGTTATAATACCAATGGAGTATAATAGATAAGAAAGTGGAGTCATTTTTCTAAAAACAAAGTTGTAATATCCATGTAATAAAAAAAAGGATTCAAGATACAACCTTTACAATGATCTTTTTAGGCCACAAACATTCAATATTTCAACTTAAAGAATTGTTTCCAGTTATATATCTAGTTTCAATGCACAGCCAATTAAAGTTTTAGATGAGCTTTAAGTACAGATCTTCAAAAGTATGTATTCAAGTATGCAATTGACATAATTTTGAGAAAAGTAAATATCAACTATCATGCACATTCATCCTGAAAAGATGGACATGATACAGTACTAGAACATCAAATTATTTTCATAGATTAACCAAGGAAAATTGTAAAGGGTTTCCAATCAAGGAACAATGAAATTGCATAAACAGATAATTTGTTTCAACTATTGTTATTGATACAGAGTTACAAATTCCCTTGAAGAGACTGGGTTACCTACTCAAGGTATAGAATTGATGATGCATCAAAATTAATACATCAAAACATACACTACAATAAAGTATTATGACTAAATGAGAATGAAAGAGCCCCAAGCTTTTGGAAGATGGATTTCTCCTTTTATAAGGAAAAGAATAAAAAAGATGATACAAATGATAAAATCCAAGTGTTGTATCACATGAGTTCCAAATACTTTAGTGGCACCATTGGCTTAGCCAATAATAATTCTAACAAAAAGAGTTGAAAACAATAGCTCGATATTAGAAGATCGAATGGAGAAATCAAAAAAAATATGGAAGATCGAATGGAGAAAACAAACCCTTACGTACAACCGAGGATGATATAAATAAAATATGGAAAACAGAATAGTTTGAATTGACTACTCGACTAAGGAAACAAAGTGCAAGAAAATGTTCATGGTCAAGCCATCCAAATTCATTCAACAAGTATAAAGAAGATGGAATACAAAACATAATGAAGAATATCCAAGGTTTCAGAAAAGGCTCAAGGATTGACCGAGAACAAGCTTCAAATTAGAGACACATGCATACCTAGGGCCAATAGTCATAAACCCTCAAAAGATCATCAAGAAAGAGAGTTTTTCTACAACATAAAGTATAACAATCTAGATTCAAGGGAGAATTTTATAAGGAATGAAAGTGAGTAGCAAGTAAATAGAACTTTAAATAGTATTCAGAACACAAACTCAAGTGGAGGAGCTTTGAATCAGAAACACATGCATATCCAAGTTAAAGAAATATTTAATTATTTCATAAATTTTTCATTCCCATTGAAATCAACTTCAAGTCACGGTATACAGTAAAAGGGCATGATCCTGGCCATTGAATGAAAAACCCATTAATGGGTATCAAGAAATCAAAGTAAGAAACAAGAACTCACCGTTTATAATCGAACAGTCAAAATTTTCAAGCAATTGAATGATGAAACAAGAAATCCATATGCCCATGAGAATTTTCAAACTCGAGAGTCAAGCAGGAGTAAGAAATCACTGAACCCACAAATATTTTCAAGAGTTTTAGTGACATATCTAAGGAAGAAAATGAAAATGGAAGTGTACGTGTGCAAGAGAAAAATTATCTCACCTATAACCACTCATGGTGGCCGACATCAACTATGATTCACTCACAAATATCGAGCAGAGGCATAAAACCATAAACTCGTAGAATCTCAAGAAAATGTCCATGGCGGTAATAGAGTTTTCAGAACTCAAGATGATAAGAAAATACACATGTTCAAGCCCCATAAATCTTACATAGACAAGAATAACATAAAACCGAGCTCAAAGTCTACAACAATGGTGGAATCTCCTAGAAGGCTTGCTCAAAAAAAAATCTCTAAAAGAAAAGAAAAATACATATGTTCAAAGGATCAGAAGGCCAAAAATGGACTGATCCGAGCTTTAAAAGCTTCAATAATGTCATCAAGAATTTTTTTCCACGGCTTCGCCCACAAGCCAAAAAAATCTAAATGAAGTGATCATTATGGTTCAATAGAACTTTACACACAAAATCAAGAGGTGAGTTAGTGAAACCCTAACCGAGAGTCACGAATCAACGATGGACATAAAACACAAGATAGAGATCGACGGAGAAGGCATTATCACTAACTTTCAAGGAAAACCACCATGGTTAGATGCCACCAACCACATTAAAACCAAATTGAAAACTTAATCAAGGATCAATATCGATGATCATAGATGAAGTAGGTGAGATAATTAACGGTCAAAGCATTGATTTTTAAGTTGTTAGTACAAACTCGGGTAGTGATCACAAGCAACAAACCAAAAAAATGTGAAGTGAGATGGCACCAAAAATGGGAAGCGGTGATATTGAATCATCCTCACGGGGCCAGCCCATATCATTTTAAAAATCATTGCGAAAATATTGACATTCAAAATTCTAAACCATATTCTATATCCCGAATAACCAAAGGTGGTTGAGTATGGTATGGTAACCTTTACAAAGTAACCCCATGTGTTTCTAAAACCATGGTAATGTACCAAGTCCACGAGGGTGGCCAAACCAAATGAAGACTAGTCCTAACAATCAAAGGTGGTCCCCATTGATGTGATATTTGAAAATTATTTAGAATATATTTTCCATGTGATCACAAGGAGATAGAGTAGAGATCAACATCAGAATGCAAGCAACCTTTTGAATACTTAAATACCTTATTTTTCACAAATAAGAGTTGATTATGATTACACATTTTCTCCCAATGGTCTCCATAGTGAGGTGAATAATTTTGCTAAGTATTGGAGATCAAAAGTATTTATTTTCTTGCAAAGGAGTATTTTTGCATACCTTCACAAAAGGATAGAACAAATAAGAAGACAAATTTGCATGCACTAGGAAGGAGACTTTATCTTCAAGAAAGATTTATTATTAGCAAATTATTTCACCCATACTTTTCTTTAAAATAGAACAGTCAACAAAAGTTTAACTTAGATGGAACCCAAGGCTATTAATGCCTCTTTGTATTGACTTACTTATTTTTATTCCTTTATTTATTAATAGATTAAGGATAAAAAATAGGATGCATGGGTGGGTACAATTTTAGCCTATTTTTAGGAAATATGGGGAATAATTTTTTGATATATTATGTGCCTTGGCAAGCATAAAAAGAGGAATTTTAGATATAGGAGTCTTGAACAAGATTCTCGCTAGTTTTGTCCTCCGAATGAGAAGTATTTTCGCCTTTCCAATATTTTCGATTTGTGTACGTTCCATTAATCTTGTGAATGTTGAATTCCTTGATTAATCATCTTAACCTATTGCAAAATTCACTAATTTCTGCATGATATTAATGTGTATGTTTAACTTAGTAGTATTGTTGTGATACTTTCCCTTAATACATCAAAGTGTTTTGCCCTAATATTATGTAGAAAAATGTTGGCTTGTGCATATAAGAATTCATTCTCATATTAATTGTGCATGTACTCAATCAAAGACATCATACAACTTTGGTGTATCACCTTAGTTTTGAATTCATTTATAGTCATCTTTTTCCCTCATACCCCAAAAAAAAATTAGTTTAGGATACATCAATAAGGAACCAGCCTTGATACGAAGTCTCACCTCAAAACAGGTATATCCATGCACTGAGGTGTTTCCATTGTACCTAAGAAAGAGAGATAATTTTTGTAAGCTTAGAACACTTGTAGCCATCTCTCTACGGGTTGCACTTCCGAGAGATAACAATTTTTGGCACACCTAGTGGGACGATGAATTAGATCTATGATCTAATTATAGAAGATTTACACAAGAAGCAAAAGTTACTTTTGGATCAAAAAGATGTAACAATTATTGTAAAGATCTAAGGATCTACTTTGACGACTCCCTAAGACCTGATTTCATACCAAAAGTGCAGCATGTTCCATTCCTAAAGTGACTACGAGATCATCGGTAAGAGGAATTCCTTTTGATTTTTTTCTTTACATTTGAATTTGCAAGAAGGAAAAGAGTTGGTAATAATTTACCTTATAATAGACCTACATTTCATAATCCTCCTCCCAATCTTCCTTCACCATGTGTCGATCTTTTCATTTAGATCCTAGTTTTTCAAATGGCTATTTAACCACCTAGGAATTTTGTGACCTTTACTAATGGCAACCCATTAGTAATCCCAGTTTATCATGATATCCCTAATGTTGCCATGAAAAGCTTACCTACCTTCACCGGTGAAAATCAGGTTACACCAACAAAGCATATCAAATATGTTGCATCCCTATGTGCAATTCATAACATAACCCATGAAGATGTGGCCTTAAGACTTTTAGTTGCATCCTTTAAAGGGAAAGCCTTGTAATGGTATAGAAATTTAGAGATTGGAAGCATAAGAACTTGGGATGAGTTAAGTGGAAATTTCTGAAATAATTTCAAGATAATTCAGATCATTTATCTCTCATAGAATAGTTATCTACCATTAAAAGAGCTCCCCATGAATTTATGTCTAGTTTCAACATTTGTTTTCCATAACTTGTAAAGAATCCCAAAGTGTTAATCCTCAAGTTGACCATGCTTTCCTTTATTATCTTAGAGCATTAAATAGTGATATTTCAACTATGATTCAGTCTATGGGAGGTGAAACTCTTCCAGATGCTTATGATATTGCTATAAGAGATGAAAACAACCTTATTCAAGCCAAAAATTAGCACCAAGGCCTTCAATGCCATTTTTGGTAGATCTAGCACCTATTCCACAACCTATCATGATTATAGAACTTGCTATTGTAGCCCCATCAGATGACATGTTTAAAACTTTGCAGACTCTGGGAAACAATATGAATTCAATTGAAAATAGACTTGAAGTACCTAGTAGGCCTTATCAGGCTCTTTATTAGCAAAACCAGCAAAATAAGCAGCCTTTCCCAACATAATCAAAATTATAGGCAGCCTTATCATCAAAGACAGTTTGACCCAAAGGGTCCTAGTTCATATAAAGATTTAGTCCCAGTTAATATGGCTACAAAAGAGTGGTGTCAACCTTGTAATCATCCTCATTCAGCTGCAAGTTACATAAATGCTTTTCGAACATGAGTATTGTTGCACAACCTCAACCTGAGACATTATTCATGCCTCAAATGGAAGGTTGAAAGCAATAAAATAATGTTCAAAAGGCACATGAACAAAACTTACTCAGTTTTAGTGAGGATGATTTCATTGCACTTACCACTAGAGCTCAAGAAAAAACTATAGAAAGTAAAAAAAAAGCAAAATAGGCATGTTCTACCCACAATCACTGATAAATTAGCAACTAGTTCTACTTTGCCTGTAAAAATCAGCAAGTGTTTAAACTAGTAAAGAGAACTAAAAATAGCTACAGCCTGACCCAAGAAGGTTATTTATACCTTAGATATCAAAAGCAATGAAGCAAAATTAGTTTTCACTAAAGCCTATGTTAAAATAGTAGAATCTGTCTATACAATTGTTGCTTCTTTTAACATTATTGATGTAATGAAAAAGCATAATGTTAACATCTCAATGTGGGATGCTCTAAGTATTCTAGGACATAAAGATTTACTTTCTCATGAACTTGCTAAGATGCATATTTCTTCAAAAACAACAAAAGGAAGTTTGTAAAACAGCTTATCGTCCTTGAAACAATGGAACAAGACCACATTAAAGAAGTTAAATGGATGGTTCAAAAGTTTTGAAATGCTCAAGACATCAAGAAATCACCACCATTTTATTTATCACTGATTATTGGAGAACATCTTTTCATAACTGTATGGTTGACAGAAGTGCAAGTAGCACAATTATGCCAAAAGCAATTGTAGAAAAATTGGGTTTGCATTATGAACCTACATAGAAGAGTGTGCTACAACTCGATGGAACTGCAATGAATACAGTTGGTGTCATCAGAAATCTAGAGGTAACATTGCATGCTTTCCCAAATGTTTCCATTTTGTAAGATATTACTATTGTGGATTTACCTCCTTACTTTATTATATGCTTATCTAGAGATTTCACAAAGGCAAAAATAGAAGGTTATCTCTCTTTAGATTGGTCCTTGTTTTTCACTACACATTATGGAACCAAAGTTACTATTAATTCTGAATTGTTGGCAGATTTCACATTGAGCCTCATGCTTCTAATGCATTAACTAATTATGCAGCCTTAGACTAGTCTAATTTTGATAATACATCTCATGTTTCAACATGATATGGTGTTCCAACCTATTTATGGATGAAAATACACACGAAGAACACGCTCATGATCCTTTCAATGAAGTTTAAGAACATTTTTGGTGTGTATTTCCTTCATGAGGAAAACACACCAATTCCCTTGCTGTCCAAAATAGAAAATGCAATGAAGGGATTTGGAAGCTTCATTTTGATTGAGCAAAGAACAAGAAAGGACAAGGAGCAGGTTTGATGCTCACTTCCCCCACAAATGAAAGGTGTTTTTATCTTTGAGTCTCCAATTTTCATGCACTTGTAATGTGGCTGTATACGAAGCATTAATTCATGGCTTACTTTGGGCCAGAAAGAGAGGTATTAACATGCTACATATTTTTGGTGATTCTAAGTTGGTTATCAATCAAGTAAGAAATCTCAATGTTTATAAGAATAGATTAATGAAGTCTTATAGACATAGAGTTTCAAACTTAATGGAAGATTTCAATGCTATCAATATCCAGTCCATCCCTAGAACATAAAATAAGCATGTAGATATGCTTGCAACAATTAGTGCCATTTTTGAAGTGCTTTAACATATTAAAAATAGTGAGATTCAGCCTCACATAAAGCTGATATTAAGGCCTTCCATACCTGATAATTATTTGAATTAGAAGCTCTTTGGAAATGATGAACAAATATGTAGGTTTTTGCAGCAAGAAGCTGAATTTTCTATAGTAAATAAAGATAAATTACAACACTTATATGGTGACCAAATTGTTCAGTTAAAGATGAATAAACTACCTCGAGGCTTGGTCACATTAGAATACATCTTCAACATTGATGATCAATTAAGGAAAGACAAAACTAAGATGTCAACACATGCTGATAACTATGAAGAGATCTTAGTTGATGAAGGGAAAAATTTGTTTCTTGGAAAGGTATGTTCTCTAGCTGAAAAACATTCCTTTATTAATATTTGTAAGGAATTTAAAGATGTTTTTGCTTGGAAATACCAAGATCTGAAAGGGTTTGATCCCAGTTTGGCACAACATACTATTGAATTACAGCCAAACTCCAAGCCAGTTAGGTAAAAACAGAGGCTTGTAAATCCCAAAATAGAACCTCTAATGAGGAAAGAATTATCTAAGTTGATCGAATCATGTATTATCTTTCCAATTACTCATTCAAGTTGGGTAGATAATCTTGTTCCAGTTAAAAATAGAATGGAGAAATCAGATTATATGTGGATTTCAGAGATCTTAACAAAGCTTCATTAGAAGATCATTACCCACTTCTAAATATGGATCAAATTTTAAGAACAATTTTTTGCATTCGATAGATTATCTCTTCCGGATGGTTATAGTGGATACAATAAGATTCTATTCCGAGAAGAAGATAGGTACATAACACTTTCACCACCAAGTGGGGTATTTACACTTACAAAAGGATGCCTTTTGACCTTTCAAATGTTGGTGCAATGTTTCAACATGTAATGGACATAGATTTTCATAGGTTGTTAAATAAATGCATCCTAGTTTATTTAGATGATGTTATTGTATTTTCAAAAAATTTAGATGAGCATCTAATACATCTAAGGAAAACTTTCCAGGTATGTAGATAGTTTGAGATATCTTTGAATCCTAAAAACTCTATCTTTTCAAGTACTTGGTGCTCAATTTGATCTCACCCTGTTTTTCCTTGAAATTCTTTAGTTTGCGGGCTCTATCGCATTTTCTATCTCCCGTGTTGATACATGAAAGCTCTTCCCTTCATTTGGTTTCCATGATCAATCCTTTCCTTTGGTTGAGGATCACATTAAGTCTAGAATTTGTTTTCCATTCCTCTATCCATATGAAGGAATTTGTAATTGGGGCATAAATTCGGGTCTTTTCCCTTCCTTCCATTTTTCCATAGTCATGTTTTGTTTTCCCTCTAAATTTTTATCCCAATTTCTATGGAAACGTGGTCCTTTTGGATTATATGTGGCTCGGTGGATCACATTTGGGCCTTATATCATTTCAAAATTCTTTCCCCTTAAAGAAAGATTCATTTCTAGGCACAAATGGTGAAGTTTGCTGCATTTTATGGTTTGACGGGTGTGTTTTCCTTGTCAATTTATATCTCAACACCTTCAGCTACGTGGTCCTTTCCGATTAGATGTGGCTTGGGGGGGATTTTGAAACACTAAGGCCCACTTCAACTCAAGTCTTGGACACATGGTAGGTTGACACTCATTTGAGAATTCACCTCCGGGTCCTACCTTAGTTGGGCTAAGGAGACACGTGGAGGTTTCCACTTGCCCTACGCAGACTTAGACATTCTTCTTGCACCTAGTATAACTCTGTCTAACCATGGACACATGGCAGGTCGACACTTGTTTAGAGTCTCTACTTTCGGGTGTCATCTCAAACCTATGCTAAGGAGACACGTGGAGGATTTTATTGGCTCCTCTATATACTTTGAAACTTTTCAAACAATTTTCTAAGGCATGGTACACGTTGAGGGCCCACGCCTATTTGGGAATGTGTGCTCGAGTTTTATTTTTAAGGAGTGCCAGGAGGACAAGTGGTGAGCCCACACTCGTTTAGGATCTCTGATTTTAGGAACAATATCAAAAGAGTGCCATGAAGACACGTGGAAGATTTTGCTCACTCTACCCTTGGTTTGACTTTTCAACGGCCAAGGAAGACTATCTCGGACCCTAGATCTATGGTGCCTTCCATCGGTCCTTAAAGTTTTTCAACAACTCTATCATAGTGAGACATGTGGTGAACCCGCGCTTGTTTGGGGTCTCCGCTTTTGGGCACCATACCAAAGGTGCGCCAAGGAGACACGTGTAGGCTTCTACTGGCTCCTTTTACAATGAAACTTTTCAAAGGCCAAAAGGAGTTTTTCTTTGGCCGAGGCCACGTGGAAGGCCCGTGCTTGTTTGGAAACTTGCCTTTCCACTTCGACTTTTGTTACACCAAGGAAACATGTGGATAGATCTAATCTAAATTTGAGAAGGGGAAAATAAACGGTTGTTCTCGCATTGCATCTATTTTTCCACCATTTTTGTTCCGAGAATCCTTGAAATGTGAATAAGCTTTATTTTTCCTCATTTTTGGTACAATTCCTTGCCAGCAATTACCAAACCTAAAACTGTAATCATGGTTTAGAACCACGAGCACGGTTATAAACCGTGATCGCGGAACTCTGAGACAAAAATTAGCAGTCCCGTGAGTCCTTATTTTTCCATTTTTCATTTCAAACTATGATTTCTCCTAGATGTTTTTCACTCAAGCTTTGAATACCACCTCAAAATTTCTCATCGGACTTCTGGATCGCGATAGATTCAACCATGCCACCAAGACAAGGAGGTAAGCCCCGATTTTAATAATTTTTTTGCATTTTAGGTTTTTTTTTGCATTTTCATGGGTTTTTTGAAATGTTTGTTTATGTATACAATTTTCTTGTTTTATCAGTTGGTCGGCAAGCTCAAAATCATGTAAATTGTCAAAACATTCCTCAAAACCCACCAAACATTCCTTAAAACCCTCCAAACATTCCTCAAAACCCTCCTCCAAACATAGATCCGCCTCCTGTGGCTCCTTCTATCCCCACTGAGCCAACAGGAACACAAGATAATATCATTGGAAGAATCCGAGAAAATAAAATTGTCATTGAGAACCTTATTCAGACTATAAGACAAAATCATGCCACAAATCCATCCCGCATGACTTTAGCCAACACATTGCAAACATTGATTGGTGAAGTCGACTCCGCAACCAACCAAATACATAGATGGAATACCTTTAGAGGTGATTGTAGGTGGTGGTATGTGGATAAATTATCCCATGCGGCCGTAAAAGACAAAAAAATGGAAAAGACCTCATTTGTGCATTATTTATTGACCCTAACCAATGCCCCCCCCAGCAGTTACTTGCAAACGGTTCCCAATCCATTGGTGCCATGATGACCAAATCAAAAATTTTTTTTTGGGACCGATGGTGGATGGTTTTTGATTATCCACCATGCAACAACAATGAGGTTCCTCTTTATTTTTTGAAGAAATTATATTATGAGTTCGTGCTTAATGAGGTCCCGAATTATTTTGACTTTTCTCGATTTTTTTGGTCGAGGAGGTGGCTTTCGCACAGAGTAGACCGGTGCACACATAGGTCAACCTAGGATCCCCATGCCCCAAAACCCCATGCCTTATGTTATCCCTCCTACAAGTGAAGGAGGTTGTGGAGATTGATACACGCATGCACGAGGGAGCTCACCGACACTCGACCCAAACATAGTGACAGACATTGCATCCGGTGATGTTGGTGGAGGTGCTAGTTCTAGCGCACCACACCACTGTGGATCATGTGGTGCCGTATGCACTGCGGGTGAGACATCATTTGTTGGTTCACAGGATTTCTTTTCTATAGATGAGATGCTGGGGAATGTTTTTGGAACTAGTGCCACTGATATTGGTCTTTCACAGGTAAATTTCAAATAAATATAATATATATATATATATATATATATATATATACAATAGTTTAATTCACATGTTTGAGATTTTAATATATATGTATTTGATTGTACGTCATGTACATACATGTAAAAAACTAATTTTTTATTTTATTTTAAATAGCAAGAGCCGGTGAAGGAAACATCCGCGTCGACATGCTAGCTACTACAATTGGTGTGTTTCAAATGTAAGTTTCAAGTTGTACAAACTTACATTTTTAATTTCATTTGATTGCACTAGATTATTATTATAATGTTTCACGTGTATGTTGTACATATTAATATGTTTGTCTTTTATACATAGGAGCCTGATGGGTCATCATCTGCTCTGGGAACTGAGGCTACTGGCATGCCTCACATGAGTTTTACATAGGTTAGTAAATCTCTTTACACTTTGTTTCTAATTGTGGAAGTTCACGTGGATTACATGCTTTGGACCTCTATTATGTGGTGCACAGTCATGTAGATTTTAATATTGATTTGTACATGTTTTTTGTATAGCTTATGACTACTAGAGAGACTCCTCCATATATGCAGACCGTGGAGGCTATCAGATAGATACCACCAAAGATCTCGCAGATCCACTAATCGAGGTACAATTTTTCAAATTTGTTAAATTTTGAGGTTCATTATTTCTTATTACTTAAATCTACAATATCAAATTTTGTATGTATGTGAAATATTTAATTTGAAAATTAATTATTTGTATGTAGCTTACCCTCGTGAGTCTATTGTTGTCCCCGCGATGCGTCAACAAAAATTGATAGGATCATGACATCACGGTAAGATTTCACATGCATTTTAACTAAATTGTACAAGTTTCTAAATTTTGAATGTATTTTAAAATTTTGGGTGTTAAAAACTTGTTGTTTATGAATGTGCAGTTAGGTCAGGCATGCTTAGAGACACCTAGACCACATGGATGAAATCTGTAGTGGCATCTCCCTCCACTACATCCCTGTGTCGTGGATGTGCTACTTCTAAAGCAGGGAAAAGAGAGGGAAGATGTTTCATGAGTAGATTCATAGTCCACCGGATGTACATATATATATATATATATGGGCCATCCGGTCCTAGTGAACATGTTTCTTCATATAGTCCATTATATATATATAGCCTTATGACCGCATGTGGTCCTATATACATTATGACACACTTAGTTCGAGATGTACACATGTTATGAACTTACATATATTTTCAGAGACGTGCGTCTGGAGCACACTTTGTTTGATTCTTATATATCCATGTGTGTTGGTTTTCATAACGATATTACTGAACTATATGTTTGATTTGATTTCATTACATGTATGATATCCTTCTATGTATGTTTTCATAACCATTTAAATTAGTTCTAGATATGTATGTTTGATTTAAAATTAAAAAACCATGTCCCAGAGCACTACATGGTACAATTGTTAAGCAAACCTATTCCATTAAGCAAAACCATGCTAGGTGAACTACAAAAGGGCAATACGTACAATTACTTTTTTTTTAAAGCTAACACTCAATCTGTTGCATATCAACTAATGTGAACATTGATAGAAATAAGTGAGGTAGAGTTCATCTTGAACTATATGAATATTTAATGTTACTTATGGTGCAACATTGAAGATTTTACAATTTTCCGATTTTCAAGTTTTACAATTTTCATATTTCTAGAATTGAAGATTACACAGAGGTTTCAAATTTTTTCTTTGTTATCAAAACTTATTATTTTTAGTAAGGCTCATATGCCAATTTAATAATAAATATTTAATCATGTCTTCTTGTATTTGGATTGAGATGAAATTTTTTCATTAGATTAGGTATTTTCATATGGTTTCCTGCTTCAAATTTCAAGTGTTTTCGATCTCCATAATTGCAAGGATCTAAAAAGGCAAGTTTTTTCTCTGAAATTTTAAATGGGATGCTATAAAAATTTAGGGTACCAATGGAAAATATTTTTAGATCATCTTCAAGGAGTTCATGAGTAGAAGTTATGGGAAAAATTACAGGGAAATGGAGCAAAAATGAAGGAGATATGAGCAAAAATGTGATTTTTGCAATAGGGTTTCTTGAAAATTTAGTAGCATAACTAAATACTAGTAGCAATGAAGGAAAAGGAAATATTAAAAAGGGATTAAAAATGGCTAAGTGTATGTTTATACTCACCTCTTAACATTAACCTAGCTAACTCACCTTCTAACTCATCCTTGACCATTCTGGATTAACCCGGGTTACATGGCATGACAGGGTAGGGTTACAAGCCTTAAGTGACAAAGGGACTTAAAGGGGTGATAATGTGTGAAGGGGTTAAGTATTCATGAGAGGGGGAAACATAATCAAGTTGGGGTGCTGAGGAATCATACCTAGTGAGAATGTTACAAGCCTTAAGTGACGAAAGGGAGAGATTTCATGTGGTGGTGCATTCTGATGTCCCAAGTTGAAAAGGGTAAAAATTTGACAGTAAGCCCTTATTAGTATTCTTAGGTTCCACCCATCACATGAAGAATCCTCCTCTAATGAAGAATCAACTCATGTCTTCCTCCGCGGAAGATCTTGAATGATGAGGCTTTTCCATAGACCATCTTGTTGAATCTGGAAACTACAAATGAAACTTTCTCATCTTCCAAGATGTTCACATGCTCCAATGTGTTGAGTCAATTCTCAGGAATGGCATTGATATTTCCACATTGACTAAAATATTTTTCATAACTCTTCATAGGATTCTAGAGATATAACCTATGATCTCTACAAGGGCTTCTAAAGTATCACTATTGAAGGAAAGGGTCACAAATATTTTCCTGAACCAATTCTTAAAATTTGAATCCTGAAGATTCTTCATGTGGAATTATTCTCCCTGAGAGGAGTACCAAGCTCATGCATTCTTGTGCCAAGATCTTCCAAAATTTTTGATACATTCTCCTCATGGGATTCAAAATCAGAAATGGCTTCTTTTAGAGCATCAAACCTCTAGGTGATGGTATGGGACAAAATGTCATACAAGTTCTCTGAGTCAGATGAAAACACACCTGAGCTCACCAAGGAATGAGAATCAAAATTATTCATCTCACTCGCAAATGGGAGATTATTTTCCCAATGGAATTTCTCTTTCTTGATCTCAACTCTATTCCTATTGATTTTCAAATATATGACCAAGAACAATCTAAACAAAGAGATAATCTCAGGAAATAGATCATTCCCTTTTTCAAGGATCATGCTCACCCAATGGTCACATGTCCTTCTTTGCAGTATGAATGCTTGATCTTGCTTGATGGACTGGGGGGTTGAAGTTTCAGATGGGAGACATTGCTTCAATTTGAGGTAGAGATGATTAATCTCATGCAATCAATGATGGAACTTATGAATAAAAGGTCCTCACATGTGTTCCCTTAATTGTTTGATGATTTACTTATACTCCTAATTCTGTGTAGTGATCTGTGATGAAGAATCCTATTACAATGCAAAAATAATGAGCATGTAAGCACATAGGGCAAGCAGAGGATGGAGAGAGATCACCACAACAACATAGCTCAAGAGAGAAAAGCAAGGATAGTGATGAAGCACCTAAGAGGACAGAGGCAAGTCCAAAGAGAACAAGAGAGATGGAAGGTAAACAAGTGACATTGAATGTTTTGAGTCCTAGGAAATGAATGGAGGCGAGGAGTGAGAAGTCATGCCTCAGGATGTCATGGCACCGAACCGACTATGCCGGCACACATCCGGTGGCTAGGTGAATGCTAGAGGAGGTGGTGTTTTGTGTGTGACAAGGTCGTTGCTTCCAGGCTACTTTGTTTGGGCGTAGTCCCTTAAGAGCCCTGAGACCAAAATATCATTCAACTTTGATGGGTGACTACTCGACTTCTGTGGCACCTAGAGATGGCTCATCTAATCTAACACCTCGGTGTAGGACCCTACAATAGCCTCTCTCTGTTTTTTCCTTCTCATTTCGGGTGCTCGCTGCCCTATTGTTTGTAAACGCATGAAATAGTGCAGTTGGAGCCAGCAGTAAGGTTGTCAAACGCTATATTTTGCAAAAGGTGGGGGTGGCACCAAACCAACTGTTGAACACATCAAGTGGCTAGGTGAACACTAGAGGAGGGTGTTTTGTGTGCATGACAAGGTCGTTGCTTCCGGCTACTTCATTCGAGCGTAGTCCCTTAAGAGCCCTGAGACCAAAATATCGTTCAACTTCGACGGGTGACTACTCAGACTCCGTGGCACCTAGAGATGCCTCATCTGATCCAAAACCTCAGTGTAGGGACCCTCTACAAAACCTCTCTTGTTTTTTTTTCCTTCTCATTGGTGCTCTCGCTGCCCTATTGTTTGCAAACGCGCGAAATAGTGCAGTTTGAGCCAGTGTAAGGTTGTCAAATGCTATATTTTGCAAACGGTGGGTCGTGGCACCAAACCGACTACACCGACATGTCCGGGTGGCTAGGTGAATGCTAGAGGAGGTGGTGTTTTTGGTGCACGACAAGGTCGTTTCCGGCTACTTTGCTCGGGCGTAGTCCCTTAAGAGCCCTGAGACCAAAATATCATTCAACTTCGACGGGTGACTACTCAGACTCCGTGGCACCTAGAGATGCCTCATCTAATCCAAAACCTCAAGCATAGGGACCCTCTAAAAAATCCTCTCTCGGTTTTTTCCTTCTCATTTCGGTGCTCTCGCTGCCCTATTGTTTGCAAACGCACGTGAAATAGTGCAAGCTGAGAGCAGCATAAGGTTGTCAAACGCTATATTTTGCAAATGGTGGGTCGTGGCACCAAACCGACTTGTGCCGAAACACATCTGGTGGCTAGTGAAATGCTAGAGGAGGTGGTTTTTGGTGCGTGACAAGGTCGTTGCTTCCGGCTACTTCATTCGGCGTAGTCCCTTAAGAGCCCTGAGACCAAAATATCGTTCAACTTGACGGGTGACTACTCAGACTCCGTGGCACCTAGAGATACCTCATCTGATCTAAAACCTCTAGTGTAGGGACCCTCTACAATAGCCTCTCTCAGTTTTTTTCCTTCTCATTTTGGTGCTCTCGCGCCCTATTGTTTGTAAAACGCGTGAAATAGTGCATTTGAGCAGTGTAAGGTTGTCAAACGCTATATTTTGTAAAATGGTGGGTGTGGCACCAAACCGACTGTACACCGACACATGTCTAGGTGGCTAGGTGAATGCTAGAGGAGGTGGTGTTTGGTGCGTGTGACAAGGTCGTTGCTTTCCGGCTACTTGTTTGGGCGTAGTCCCTTAAGAGCCCCGAGACCAAAATATCATTCAACTTGATGGTGACTACTCGTGACTCCATGGCACCTAGAGATGCCTCATATCTAATCTAACACCTCAGCAGTAGGGACCCTCTACAATAGCCTCTCTCTTGGTTTTTTCCTTCTCATTTATCGGGTGCTCTCTCGCGATCCTATTGTTTGCAAACGCGTGAAATAGTGCAATTGAGCTAGTGTAAGGTCACAAACGCTATATTTTGCAAACGGTGGGTCGTGGCACCAAACCGACTATGCCGACACATCAGGTGGCTAGGTGAATGCTAGAGGAGGTGGTCTTTTTGGTGTGTGACAAGGTCGTTGCTTCCAGGCTACTTGTTCGAGCGTAGTCCCTTAAGAGCCCTGAGACCAAAATATCATTCAACTTCGACGGGTGACTACTCAAACTCCGTGGCACCTAGAGATGCCTCGTCTAATCCAAACACCTCAGCATAGGGACCCTCTACAATATCCTCTCTCTTTTTTTTCCCTTCTCATTTCGGTGCTCTATCGCTGCCCTATTATTTGCATACGCGTGAAATAGTAGTTGAGCCTAAGAGCCAAAAGGTTGTCAAACGCTATATTTTACAAACGGTGGGTCATGGCACCAAACCGACTACGCCGACATGTCCAAGTGGCTAGTGAATGCTAGAGGAGGTGGTGTTTCAATGCGTGAAAATGTCGTTGCTTCCGGGCTACTTCGTTCGGGCGTAGTCCCTTAAAATCCCTGAGACCAAAATATCGTTCAGCTTCGACGGGTGACTACTGAATCCGTGGCACCTAGAGATGCCTCATCGATCTAAAACACCTCGGCATAGGGACCCTATGCAATATCCTCTCTTAGATTTTTCCTTCTCATTTCTATGCTCTTGCTGCCCTATTGTTTGCAAACACCTGAAATGGTGCAGTTTGAGCCAAAGTGTAAGGTTGTTAAATGCTATATTTACAAACGGTGGGTCGTGGCACCGAACCGACTATGTGATAACACATCCGGGTGGCTAGGTGAATGCTAGAGGAGGTGGTGTTTTGGTGCGCGACAAGGTCGTTGCTTCCGGGCTACTTTATTCGGGCGTAGTCCCTTAAGAGCCCTGAGACCAAAATATCGTTCAACTTCGACGGTGACTACTCGGACTCCGTGGCACCTAGAGATGCCTCGTCTAATCCAAAACCTCAGTGTAGGGACCCTCTACAATAGCCTCTCTCAATTTTTTTCCTTCTCATTTTGGTGCTCTCGCTGCCCTATTGTTTGCAAACGCGTGAAATAGTGCAAGTTTGAGCCAGTGTAAGGTTGTCAAACGCTATATTTTGCAAATGGTGGGTTGTGGCACCAAAAACAACAACTACGCCGACATGTTCGGGTGGCAAGTGAATGCTAGAGGAGGTGGTGTTTTTGTGTGACAAGGTCGTTGCTTCCGGGCTACTTCGTTCGGGCGTAGTCCCTTAAGAGCCCTGAGACCAAAATATCGTTCAACTTCGACAGGTGACTACTCGGACTCCATGGCACCTAGAGATGCCTCACCTAATCCGATCACAACACCTCAGTTTAGGGACCCTCTACAATAGCCTCTCTTATTTTTTTCCTTCTCATTTTGGTGCTCTCACTTCCCTATTGTTTGCAAATGCGTAAACGCGTGAAATAGTGCAGTTTGAGCTAAAGTAAGGTAAGGTCACAAATGCTATATTTTGCAAACGGTGGGTCGTGACACCAAATCGACTATGCCAACACGTCCGGTGGTAGGTGAACACTAGAGGAGGTGGTGTGTTTAGTGTGTGACAAGGTCATTATTTCTGGGCTACTTTGTTTGGGCGTAGTCCCTTAAGAGCCCTGAGACCAAAATATCGTTCAACTTCGATGGGTGACTACTCGACTCCTGGACACCTAGAGATGTCTCGTCCGATCCGACACCTCAAAGTGTAGGGACCTCTACAATATCCTCTCTCAGATTTTTCCTTCCCATCAAATCGGTGCACATGCGTAGGTATGGTCTTGTAAACACTTGGGGAGGAGTCGTTTTCAAAATTTACAACATTTTCAAAATTTACAACATTTTCAAAATTTACAACTTTTTCAAAATTTACAAAATTTTCAAAATTTACAACTTTTTCAAAATTTACAAATTTTCAAAATTTACAACTTTTTCAAAATTTACAACTTTTTCAAAATTTACAACTTTTCAAAATTTACAACTTTTTCAAAATTTACAACTTTTTCAAAATTTACAACATTTTCAAAATTTACAACATTTTCAAAATTTACAACTTTTTCAAACAATGAAAGCTTCTCTTAGCTTTGAGAATTTAAAATTCTCTACTAACAGTGCTAACCACGTGAAGGTGGAAGCTTTTTTGGCACCACTAACCTAAACATAAAAGTGTTAGTCAAAGAAATTTAAGTTTCAAATCAAAACCATATACTATCTATATATACAAAATACACAAATTTAAAATAAAATATATTCAAACTTAAATCTAGATCTTTAAACTAAAAATTATATATATATCAAAGAAATTATATATACTAGACATGAGCATTGTAAATTCATTCCAATGAACCATCAGGATCGGATCTACTCTGAATAGCAGACAAGATTGCTTCATGATCTGACTCTCGAACCTTCCAAAGAATCTTGTTATTAGGCCTTCCTCGATATCTATACAAATTGAATATTTGTCGCTAGAACTAGATGCGAATATAAGAGTATTTTCCGTGTGTCTCAAAGTCTTCAAACACCCAAACAGAGGAGTTTTTTAATGGATACCATCGAAGCCAAGTTCCAGTAACTACCATTGACCCTGTAGGATACTCAATATCTTCGCCATCTATAATAGGAGAAGTCAACTTCTTTCTTTCCTCGATGCAATGACATAAGAAATAGTCTGTTCCTTCTTCATTGTCTTTCTGTCGCAATTACGCAAACACATGTCCTACAAAAACAAAGGTGAACAACTCAAATTTAAATTACATATTAAAATTTCAATGGACATAACTCAATACAAAAATTAAATAAATAACCATAAATACCTTGTCGCACCAAAATCAAAATTTCATCAAAGTCCTTGGATGTTGCAACTTCATCTGTAGAAACAAGTCGTAATGCTTGTGGAGGTTGATAACTAGGAAGTGGAGTTAGAGGCCTACAAATCCATCCATCCACCCATTCTTGTGAATCACACTCAACAGTGACAAATTTGATACAAGATGCACAAAAACATGTCAACTTTCTTGTCCATATGGCCCACGAAGTAGCATCTGAGCTACAAAATGAGTGCATATCACTGGACCCAGTGAGTGTCATACAATCCTCGTAGTTAGCAATTTTTTGTTCCTCTATCAACCAAAAATATCTATGAACCGTGGAATTTTCTTGAGAACCTCGGGCCATGTTGTCAATACACCATTCCACTATGCTCTTTGCATCTTTTAATTTAGCACCATCTTTGTACTTCAACTCTTCTCTTGCAAGAGCTCTTTTCACACATGCCCCTGCACCGTCATGCTCTCCTTTTCCATGTCCAACCTCAGTGAAACTCCAAATATGTTACACACCCATCTTGACGTGCATTCTTCTCATCCAATAAAACATTCATGCATTCTTAAACTGAGACATGCAATTATCTGACCATATATAATGTTGTTTGAAGTGGATGTCCCTATCAGACAAGTTTCCATAAAATAACTGGAAACACCCTTGCACAAATTTAGTAGAATGAGTACGATCATCACTGATATAAAAGTGGTACTCTCTTAAAATTTTTGATCATTCTCTGTATTGTCAGAGAATGTAGAAATGCTATATGCACAAAAATGGCAACTTGTACTGAGTTGTAATATTGTGATTGAACCTCCATTTGTGGTTGCAATGTGTAATTTTTTACAAAATTGACCACTGAAACAATAGTACCAATAGGAAATGTGTCTTTGCATAGCTTGAACTGTTCATCCAACCATCGAGCTCTATGTGTATGCCTAACATACTCATAAACAATTTCATCCTTAAATTTTCTCAAAAATTAGAAAACAGGCATTTGTTCTGTAACTAGCTCACACTATTTAGACTCTTTTCCATCTTTCAACTGGTATGCAACTGATTTATATTTATCAAACTCAACTAAATTATGTCCTATTGTACCTTCAATTTTCTCATGGATGTAACTTTCCAATTTAGGTAATCCACCGCATGTACTACAACTTCCATCTAAACAATCCTGACTATAAAAAAATTGTCCAACTTCTTTTTCACAAAATATAGTAGGAATGAAATCCTGGAAGATATTGGTAGAACTTGAACACCACATTCGATAACATAGTTTCAGAATGAAAATTAGAACGAATACGTAAAAATTTAGCATAATGCATCACAAATTCAACATGTTGCCTACAACAACAAGTGGTGCGAGCGTGGTTGATTTTCACATAGAATGGTTTCAACATTTCAAAAAAAATGTTGACTAATTTTAATTTCCAGATTCTCTTGTTCAAACTTACGAAAAAATTGAGTTTGAGTCATATCTAAGAAATGCTTTGGATGTGGTTCACGATTAGTAGAACCAAATCTCGTTTTATAACATCTCTTGTATTAGGTGAAACTCTAGTGTTATCATGCCAAAATTTAATAACAACTTCTCTTATAAAGATCAGAATTATTTTTGTCCTTACGTGGTGCTCTAGTAGCAAAAATGCCCAAAAATGGCGTTATTGAGTGATCAAGGATATTACGTCTTTCAATTGCTTTCATTAGATTTTTTCGATTAACTTGCAACATTCGACTTGTTTGCGTAATCAAACATTGTTTTTTTATTGATTCACTTACAACACTAGTAAGCAAGTACATGACGCACAATATTACTATCCCTAGTGTGCTCTCGACACCAACAGTGTGATATGCATCATGAAGGTTTTCAACAATTGTAGAGGTTTGACCACGTATATTAGATGTTGTCAATCCTAAGGTGTTTAATGTAGGTCTCATTTTAATCAATTTCATCAAACTAACCAACAACTGACATCTTTGGGAATCATTTAAAATTTCAAAATGATTATCCCAAATTTCAGTGGCTTTTCTTTCTGATTTGTCATTCAGAAAGTTTGTCAGACATTGGTTTCAAAATGTTTTCATCAATTTCAATAAAAATTAGGTTTCTTACGTAAAATCCTAGGAGGTGTTTTTGTCAAATTTTTCCTATCTACAGTTTCAACATGAATTTCCTTATTCACATTTTCATTGTCTCCTTCAATTTCAACATTTTCTACATCATGAGTATTTAATTCTTCTTCAACATTGATAGTAAAAACATCTTCATCATGAGTATTTAATTCAACTTCAACATCGATAAGTAGAAACATTACCCGGTTCTTCATTGCTTACAATAGTAGTTGGGGTCAAGATGAACCTCTTCGATTCATGAAGTTTCCGCATTCACTCAACATTTTGAATTTTGTTGGCCTCTAATTTGTTTGGTGTTTTTTTACTTAATGACTTCCTTTTTTTGACTTCGTTTCTTGTCTCCCATGATGTTTTGCTTCCAGTGATAAGAAAAACGTGTAAAAAGATAGAATTTCACTAATTCATATGGTAAGGTTAGAGAGTAAAAATCACATGGTAATTCAAACATTGGGATGTGTGTAAATATGATTTATGAACCGTGAGCGCATGCTTTATAAACCGCGATCATGGTTTATAAAGCGCACTCGCTCATGGTTTGTGTTAAAAAACCATGATCGCGCTTTATAAACCATGATCGCGGATCTATCTGCCGAACCTAAGCCTCGGGAAATCTTTGTTTTTCCCCAACCAAAGCTATGGAAGGTCATTATGAAGTGTAAAAGGTCAAAAACCTCAAATCTACTCTTCCAAAGACTTGAACCATGCTAAAAACTGAAAACATTTCACAAAAATGGTGCCATCACGTAGGGGAGACTGTTAGCTTCAGTAGAAATATTGATTTTAAAGTGAATAGAATAAGATAAATATCATTTTATAATTTTTTACTAATAATAGGTCTTTAAGACATTTTTTCCCGTGAATGTTCATGTCTACGTTTAAGACTGTAAATTTTGTTTCGCTTATCAAAATGTGATAAAACTTATACCATCCCAAGCATGGAAAATTCTATACACGTTAAAAAAAAATATTTGATTTCGATATTTTTGATATAGTTATGGCGGGCAAATGGAAAGCGCTCAATTTTCTAAATATTTTCAGACCACTTTCACGGAAAAAAATCATTAAAAAAATATTGCTCAAAAAAATACAAAATAAAATCCATCCCAAGATAGACAACTACATCTAACGTTTCACCAAAGGAAAAAAATAACAAGATTTGGTCATCCAAAATGTGGGCAAATAGACTACAATCTTATAAGTTTTTAAAAAAAAAAAAACTAAGTCATATAATTTAAGTGTTTAATATAGCTAAACTTGTCTTTTTTTAAAAAAATTAGTATTTTAGAAACTAGATTCGAATGCTACGATTCATATTTTTATAATTTTTCTAATTTTGAGTGCACGTATTACTAATAATCCCTACAAGTTGAGATAAGGCTGTTAAAAAGTTGTGGCATGGCATTCTAGTCATTAGTCGATGGTCTAAGAAATGTGATTAGTTCATGATTGGCCCACCTTGCGCATTGCGAGGTGTGAATTTGTTAAATGTCACTTTCCCGATAAATTGGTAACAAACAAAGGTTCCTCGAATATTCTTCTTCGGGGGAAAATTGGGATGAGTGAGCGTGTGAAATGTATAAGTGCAACGAGAATAATCTTGCAAAGGGTTAGGGGTTGAAATTTTAAGAGAAAATTTGAGAAAGCCCATCTTCGAGAGACCATCCGAGAAACCTATTAATTTCTTGTGTTTTAGATTTTCAATCATGTCAAGTTGGTTCATGTTGAATCTGCATAAACCATTGACAAGCTCGAGATGTTCAAATAAAATTTCCCGTTGATGAATCTAATCAACTTTGAATTAATCTATGTCAATCTTGGGGAAATTTGTGTCTACTTTATTTTAGAATGTCTACAAGTAGTTTTTGTTGTTCCTATTGTAATCTTGTGTTAAAGTCCCTCTAAATCACACAGGATCTCATCCCTATGATAGTTTAGCGGCATTTGAAATTTCATTATGAGAAGAGCCTTCATGTTGTAATGAGGTAAACAATTTAAAATCACTTTACTGTCATTTATTGATAAAGATTGTCTGTAATCCTTTGAGTGTATCTTAGGCGTGAGGAACTAGGGGTCTCTTAATGTTTAATTGAGTCTTTAGCTCAAGCCTTCGTGTAGAATTCTCAAATATTGTGTGAAACCTTAAAAATTTGGGCCTCCATTGATGTACACCTTCTGGTTAAAGGAATATTTTAGCTATCCTAATGCGTTATGTCATTTAGTTTTCCAAAGTTTGTGAAAGATCTCAGATATTTAGTATAATCAACTTTAGCCTTCTTAACTCCCAACAAGTAAATTTTCAAATAACCATGAATCCTACTTGAACTACCCTTTTTACACTATGTATCCACAAATGTATAAATTCTATTGCCAAAATATTAAGAAGAAATCGGGATTCCATAATGTCTTTAGTAACCTTAGCCCCGCTTTAGGAAATATCACCATTCTTTAGAAGTTACAACTCATGAGAGTTAAATTATGGTACATTGATTATATTTTGTCGGGGTATCCTTTTAAATTTGTGCAAAGAAGGATATATTCATTCTCCTTCGCTGAAAGAGGTTAAAAATGGGTCCTCTCACCACGGTCGAAATGCATGGCCTAAAGTCGTGAGAATAGATCAAATCCTTAATTAAGGTCATATCCATTTTCTCGATGTCCGAGTGACAAAGAGTCAGACGAATCCTCTCCCGGATACAAAATGACTCATAATATCATCTATCTGTCTCTCCATGTCTTGTTAAATCTATGATACTTCTTAGTTTCCAAGGGAGAATCAATTAGGATACCAACACCTGATTGGTGCCATTTTCAGGGAATATTTGAACAAATCTATACACATACGGACCCTGGTAATGTTTTTTACACTATCTAAGTGTAGATACGTTGTTGAAACGTCATCCCATGTCTAGATTTGTAAGAATTGAGTAAAGTTAAAAGTTCTACATGTAATATTTCTAGATTTTATTGGTTTTGCACTAATTCTACATCATCAATGTTAAATACGGGTAAATGAAGGTCAGTCTGTGAAGCTTTGCATGAATTTAGTGTTGAAAGACAACGATAGACCAATTTTAGTGAATTTTCACAACTAAGGTGAAACTCTTGTTAGTGAAAATTCAAAGAGCCCCAAAATGACCTATGGATTTACTTTTCTAAGGCAAAGTCATTTGGTGTGAATGAACAACATTGAGCTTTCCCAAAGTGTGGGACCTTTACAAACAGGAAAATCTCTCCCAGAGAAGGCTGGTTCCTCTTCCCGAACTAATTACCACAAGCTATTCCAATGAAGGCAAGCTAATCTAATCCTAATCTAACTTCCAAGGAGACAAGGATAGGAAGAAATAAGGAAAAACAGAGCCTACACTAAAATAGTATACACCAAAGAAGGAAGATGTTAAACATCTATCAAAACTTCCATGAAAATAAAGAGAGGTGAGCAATGGAAAGGATGAACAAATGCATCACAGATCCAAGGATGGATTTCACACAAAAAATGTTTCGAAACTCCATGAACCACAACTCCAAAACCTACAATGAACTTCCAAACATGCAAAAATACCTACAATGAAGATAGGCAAGAAGAAAACAAACAAAAATGAGTAAGGATGGACAAATGCATCACAAAACACATTTTTATTGCTCCAAAAGTTTACACAAAACATCACTTCACGGGTAAGAGGAAAAATGCCATTACAGCAGAGTAGGGGAGGAGGTTCAAACTCCATTTTCTACCCTAGGGGATAAAAGGAGGGAGGGCGAGTAGAAAGAATGAACAACCTTTTACAAATGATCCCAAATTGGATTTTAATCATTAAACACAATGAAAGAAATGTGGAGAACGTGAGAAAATCAATTTGAAACTCCAACCACCGAAACATCACTTCAATCTTGCCAAGCAAAGTGATGGGCTTAATGGAAAAACCCATATGCCAAAGTACAAGTACTCTGCGAGAGAAAGAAAGAGGCCCATACTTCATTAATTTTGGTGGTTGGGGGTATTTTCTACATTTTTACATGCAGAGATGTTTTCATATTTTTCTCCCTCAAATATCCATAAAATATCAAAAATTGAACCATCCATCATGTAGAGGACTTCAACAGATTTCCAATGATATAAAAATCGAGAAAATCCAAGCTCGAGATTGAAAGTTATGCCCTCTCGAAGATTTAGGGAAAAATGACAAAATTAGGGCAAAATTCGGGTTAGCGAGCCAAAATTTGAACTTTCCTTTTTTTTTCAAGAAAATTTCCCAAAATTCCCCACGCCCCTTCACTCCAAGACACATGGCATCGCCTAGTTCACTGGTGGAATCACGCGCTCAAACTTCACCTTTTTTTTTTTTATTTCACATTGGGAAAATTTCCCAAACTTTCCCGTGCCCTACTCTCCCGATCTGGTTCGGTATAGAGGTACACCCCAACATTTTCCTTTTACATTTTTGACCACTTTGGAAAATTTCACCAAATCCTTCCACCGTTGTGACTCCCACCACTGACTAGACACGTGGCGCATCCTCGTTTAATGCGGGGGTCTTTGTAAACTATCTCCATCCTCCTCCGTAGGCACACCGACCAATTTTTTCTTTTGCGCCTCTGCCAACCTTCTTGGAAAATTTTCCAACTTCACTCCACCGGCCCGACCTCCACTGCCATGTGGCACCATTTCATTGGATGCGAGCTTGTCTAGGGAATATTTCCCCTCTAAAATCCACCGAGCTATAACTCAAAAACCACAAGGAGTCGGGAGGACTTCTTTACCTTTATGGAAAGGGGAAGAAAAATCCTATCTGATGAAGCCATTTCAAAATATCTTTGAGTGCCTAAAATGTGTAAAATTTGATATTGAAGCACAAGGAAGGAAAGAGTGAAGGAAGGTTAGCCAAAATAAGCATGGGGCTCATTTTGGATAACAATTTGGTGACTCTCGGGGTCATCTACTGCTAGATGAATGATCAGTGGCCTTTGAAGCATCCATTGGGCATGGAGTCAAGCTTGATAACCAATTCTAATTTGAACTATGAAAATCTGACCTCTGAGCCACTTGGAAACCCACTAAAACTTGGAGTTGATCTTCACCAAAGCCACTAAATGAACTATGCAAGAGAAACCAAAACAACACCAAACAACTATGTACAAAATTGGAAATCATACATGCTCCAAATGGAACATGCAGAGTGTGCACAAGCACTTCTTCTGCTGAAAGAAAACCTACCTACTCTACTCTAACTGGAAGCAAAGGTGGGCTAAAAATACCTGCAACTGGTTATGCAAAATAGCTTCCTTTCTTCAAAATAGGCAGCCATGCAATTGATTTGGAGTTTACCATGGCTGTTAGGATGAGTGGAAAATCAACAAGAAGCTGATCTTCTACCCAAATTAGCAAGGTGTCAACTGAAAACAAATCCAATACCTCTTTTAGTTGCTCTACATTTTGATTAAAGAGGTATTGCAGTTGATCCTTTGTACTTTGTAGCTCATCCTCATGCTTAGAAACAAGCATGACTTGTTTTGGCTTCTCCCTTAGCTCCAATGAAGCGGGTACCTTATTGGGCATGGTATGATCCTTTTAGATGTGCCCATCTCTCGAAACTCAACTCCAAAAATGGATTCCTCTTGTAGACCTTCTTGGATGGATGGTGTGGTAGAAATGGTGGAGCTCTTACGTTGTTTTCCTTCCTCTTCCAATTAAGAACATGGAAGATTAAAATCTTCCAACCTTGATTACTGGGGAGCTATTATAAGATGCAAGCTGCTGCAATTGAAATTTCTCCTTCATGATAGTAGGTTCTTGTGTTTGGAAGATGAATGAAGAGGGAGAAAATGGTGTGATTTCAACCGGTTCTTCTCCAATCTGACGGATAAACTGCCTCATTATTGTCCTGCTACAAATGTTCAACCTCTTCCATGGTGTTGTTTTGATCTGTAACTTGATCACCATGGTTATCTTCATTCTCAAAGATGAAGTTTGAAAGATCAAACTCTTCTTCAACATTGGAGCTTGAAGAGAATGAAGTAGAAGGAAGAACTAAAGGTTCTTCTATAGCCTATTTTGTGTTCAAAGCTCTTGGGACTGCATTTTTCTCCTCCACAGCTAGAATGTGCTCCTCTTCATTTGGATTGGGAGTAGTTTCTCCTTCCTTTTCCCATGAAGCACATGGAAGATTTAAATCTTCCAATCTTGATTCCAAAAGGCTGTTAGAAAACATAGGTTGTTGTTTTTCAATGTTCTCCTTTGTGGCAGCAGCTCTTGATGTTGGAGAACGAATGGTGAAAAAGAAAATGTTGTAATTTCAGTTGGCTCCTCATCAAAACATTTTTCTAAGTTTGATATACAATCAAACTCTTCGCTATCCTCGCTACTTACGAAAAATCTTTTCCCTCTTGCATGGTGACCTTGAAATCTACATTTTCTTCACCATGTATAACTTTATTTTAAAGATGAAACTTTTCAATTCGAACTCATACAAAAAATAATTTTTTTGGAGAGATGAAGTGGGAGAGAAACATGAAATTTCTTGTGCCTCTTGCTCACAATTTGAAACTGTTTTGTTCACCTCCATAATGGCTTCATCAATCAAATCGGCCCCTTCAAATGAAAGCAAAAATGTAGCAATAATGCTTCCTTCTTCTAATGGATTCAAACATGATTTAATGTCTTCCATTTTCTCCTATTCAATGGGGTTTGGAGCTTTTTTCCTCCTCCATAATGAATAATTTTTCATTGCAAATTGGATCAACATTTTCTTTGGGCAAAGTGCCAACATGGACACCCAACTCATCACCAACAAACTATTAATTCTTTTCCTCTTGTTCTTGTTCTTCTTCTGCTGCAAACTCAGCCTCAACCACCACTATTTCTTCAACTCCAACTTCCTCTTTTGGCTTCACCATCAAGGGGATTTTTGTAATCCCAAATTTGAGAGCCCAACTCTTCATATTGTCTATCATTTCTTTTTGTTGGGCTCCTCTTCTTGTTGTTCTCCTTGACTGGTTTTCTGATTTTCATCTTCCCAACATGGATTTAGGAATGCAAGAGGATGGATGGGTTGTGGTTCAATTGATTTTTCAATTATTTTTGTGGTGGAGGAGGTAGAACCTCTTGTTTCTTTAGAGGGAATGGTTGTTTGGAAGGGAAAGAGTAGAGAAATCGAGGTGGGATGGGAGACTAGGAGATGGAGAAATGGAATTAATAGTTGGGGAAACATTGGATGGATTTGGAATTTGGCATTCAAAATGAGATGGTGCTTCTTGAGGAGTGGAAAGATAAGAACAAGATGATGGTGTAGAACTTACCCATTGACAATGCTTCCTGGCACCAAGTTTATAGGCCTCTATCTCCGCTATCCAGTGTGCATGTTGGGACAAAATCTCAATCATGAAGTCTAGCTTCTCCTGAGGGCTGAAGTGTCTTGGAAAAGGGCCTCCCCATGGACAAGGTGCTCTAAAACCAATTTTGAAAGCCTTCATTTGTGCTTGAGCCCTTGATTGCACCATGCTAACCTCCATTTTTTTATTTTCTCCAAGAAATCTACATTTTCTTCTTGACTACCCTCATCATATGCATATCCTTGTACTTGACATGCTTCATAGCTAGAATCATTTTGGCCTTGCTCATATGGATATGCATACTAATTTTGAATTTGATCAAAATGCTGATCTGGAGGATTTGGAAAACATGTTGGAGGTGGGAAACATTGTTGCTGTTGTAAATGCAAATTCCATGGGGGAAATGAGGTCATGATTGCACAACCTCATGGAATGGAAAAGAGTGAAAGGAATGGAAGGAAAAATGAATGAAAAAGGAAATAAAATGAATGGAAAGGAAGGTCAGAACTTCGAGAGATGGATTTTTTGATTAGATGGAGTGCATGATGTGTTTGTAATTGCCTCCAAAGGCTGAAACCTTTAGAGGAACACATCAACCTATAAAAGATGGAGTGGAAGAGCTCTAAGGTCCCATCGGGTATGCCAAAACTGTTAGTGCAAATTCAAAACACCAATAAAATGACCTATGGATCTACTTTTCTAAGGAAAATTCATTTGGTGTGAATGCACAACATCGAGCTTTCCCAAAGTGTGGGACCTTTGAAAATAGGGAAAGCTCTCTAGAGAAGGTTGGTTCCTCTTCTTGAACTACCTACCACAAGATATTCCAAAGTGTAGGAAAGCTGATCTAATTGTAATCTAACTTCCAAGGAGATAAGGAGAGGAAGAAACAAGGAAAAACATAGCCTACACTAAAACAATGATACACCAGAGAAGGAAGATGTTGAACATCTATAAAATCTACCATGGAAACAAAGACAAGTGAGAAATGGAAAGGATGGACAAGTGCATCATAGATCCAAGGATATATTTCACACAAAAATGTTACAAAACTCCATGAACACAGCTCAAAACCTGTAATGAACATCCAAACATGCACAAATACCTGCAATGAAGAGAGGCAAGAAGAAAACAAGCAAAAATGAGTAAGGATGGACAAATGCATCACAAAACATTTTTTTATTGCTCCAAAAGTTTACACAAAACATCATTTCATAGGTAAGAGGAAAAAATACCATTACTGAGTAAAAAGAATGAACAACCTTTTACAAATGAGCCAAAACTGGCTTTTAACCATCGAACAAAATGAAAGAAATGTGGAAAACGTGAGAAAATCAATTTGAAACTCCAACCACTGAAAAATCCCTTCAATCTCACCTGCAAAGTGATGGGCTTTAAGAACAAACCCATACACAAAAGTACATTGCTCTACAGAGTAAGAAAGAGGCCCATACTTCATTAATTTTGGTGGTTGGGGTGTTTTCTACATTTTTACATGCCAGAGACGTTTTCCTATTTTTCTCCACAAATATCCATAAAAAAACAAAATTGAACCATCCATCATGTAGAGGATTTCAATATCTTTCCAATGATATAAAAATCAAGAAAATTTGAGCTCGGGATTGAAAGTTATGCCCTATGATGATTTAGGGAAAAATGACAAAATTAGGGCAAAATTTTGGTCGGTGGGCCAAAATTTGAGCTTTTCCCTTTTTTGGGTAAAATTTCCCAAAATTCCCCATGCCATGCCACTCGAGACACGTGGCATTTCTAGTTCGCCGGTGGAATCACCAGCTCAAACTTCACCTTTTTCCTTTTGATTTCACATTGGGAAAATTTCCCAAACTTACCCCACTCCCGGTCTCCCGGTGACATGTTTCGGCTTCTGGTTCGGTGCAGAGGTGCGGCCCAACATTTTTATTTTGTGTTTTTGACCACTTCAGTAAATTTCAGCAAATCCTTCCACCACCCCGACTCTCGCCACTGACTGGACACGTGGCACATCATCATTCAATACATGGGGGCCTTTGCAAATTTTCTCCATCCTCCTCCATGGGCCCGCGCACTGATTTTTTATTTTGCGCCTCCGCCAACCTTCTTGGAAAATTTTCCAACTTCACTCTTTGGCCTAACCTCCATTACCACATGGTACTATTTCATTGGATGCAAGCCTGTCTAGGGAAAATTTCCCCTCTAAACTTTGCCGAGCCATAACTTAAAAACCACGAAGAGTTAGGAGGAATTCTTTACCTTTCGGAAAGGGGAAGAAAAATACTATCTAATGAAGCTATTTCCAAAAACCTTTGAGTGCCTGAACTGTGTAAAATTTTATAATTAAGCACAAGGAAGGAAATAATGAAGGCAAGTTAGCCAAAATAAGCGGGGGCTCATTTTGGATAACAACTCCTTAGTGGCGACTTTGTTTTGAATTAAATTTCTATAAATGCTATTGTATTAACCTCTCACAATTGAAATTAATCATTAATCTCTAAAAATATGGAAGGAAGAATATTGTTATTCATTAAATACCATGCTAGAAGGTTGTTTCCAGAGGTGGGAAAGATAAATTTAGAAGGAAGAATAATCTGGAAAGTTGTTGGAAATCAAGAATCAAGAAAAGAGTTATCAATTGTGGAAACCGATCACTTGTCATCAAATATTGCCATACTTCCTCAAGTGATTTTGAATTAGGTATTCTTTTTGTGGATATGAATTCTCCAACTAGAGAGGGTCCTTCATTTTTATTTAAGAAGTTTGAGTCTTATTCCATCCCCTGTGATTTCAAAAGCTGATAGGATCTTCCAAGAAATAGAGTTTTTAGAGAACATTCATTCATAGAATTGCATTCCTATGCCCCATGCCCCTCACTCCCCATCATTTTGTTTCTCCTATAATATTATGTCCCCAAAACAATATGTCCCAGCCCCCACCTATACCTCCGTTTGTTCTCAACACTTTTGGTCCAATAGATTGTAGAGGTATGCCCGGATATCCAAATGTTGTGCGCCAAGATGTTAGAAATAGACTACCTAAATTTCAAGGAAATAATGCCATTACTAGGGATCAACACTTAAATCTATTTTTCAATATGATGGAAGAATTTTAGATCGAATTTCAGGATGTGTACATAATTTTTTTATTCATACTCTAGAGGAGGATGCACAGGATTGGTATAAATCTTTGCTTTAAAACTTCATTGATTCATGGAAAGAAATGAAGAATTCTTTTATACTTTGTAGTATGGATATAAAATAGACCCTAGGTTTCTCTTATCAAAATTTCAAAATATCAAGAAGAATCATAATGATTTTGTTCATGACTTCAATACTCGGATTCAATAAGACCCCGAATAGGCTACATATACTCCCCGAGACCAAGTGATGTTTCCTACTTGATAAAGCACTCGATGCTTTTGATAAGAAGGTTGCCTATTATTTAAGGGATAAGAACCCAACAACATTAATGAAGACCTTCACCATGGTTGTGTAGATTGAAAATAACATCAAGGCAATTGGTAAACCTCCTAAGAGAGAAGGCATCAAGATAATCAATTCGAGAGAAGCCTCGGTCAAGTAAAGTTGTGGATCTGGAGGAGGTTATAAAAATTTGGTGGAGCTATTAAGGAAATATCCTACAAAATGGACAGAGTAGAGAAGGGGATTGGACAAGGTTCCCAAGGTCATCATAAAGAACAAGGTCAAGAAAAATTTGCAAATCATCCTAGGGGTGATCAAAGATCGATGACAGAGGAAAAGGACTCATGGGATTAGGAAATAGACAGACCAACCCGGGGAAAACAAATTGGTGCTGATCTTTGACCGCCTAAGTTTCTACTATGGAAGAAGCCAATGAAATTGAGTGGTATTTCAGATGTTTCTTTCCACATGCCCCATGTGATGAAGACAAAGAAGTTGAGGAAGCTAATCATGACACTGATGATGATGTGTGCATGATGGGGTGCTCTACAAGCTCACAAAGAAGGAGAAACTTGACTGAATTAATCGTGCCAAAAATGCTATAGATTTCTAGGATTGCATCTACAGGTATTACCCCTCCTCCCTCTCATACTTTTGAAATAGATATGGTACAAGATTTTGAATTACCTAGTAATGAATTTTAATACTCAAGGGCATTAATGATTAAAAAGTATGATGGAGGAATCCCTTCGAGAGGAGGATAAGAAGTTAATGAATGTTGTAGTTGGCCATGAAAAGAGTATATCACTAGGAGTAAATTTGTCAAATGGGAAGGGGCTCAAAGCCAAAGCAAACAATCTAGTTCTCACCAAAAGATCTAAAAAAATAAACTCCTAAGAAAGATACATCTGGTAAAGGCCTTGTTTCCCTAAACAAAATTGGTATCCTTGCCCATGCTTAGACTATAAAAATCTTGTGCCATCAAATGAGTTTGTCAAGTATTCCTCTAAACACTACCTTGCCCAAATACATTCCTTATGACATTGCCCAAGTCTTGAGTCAGATCAATATTTCTTTTCCAACTGTTGAGCTTCTTAGGATTTATGAGCAAAAGGAAAGAGCCTTTGAGTATTTGGGATTGAAAGAAGAAAATGCTACCCAAGGCAAAAATGTAAACAATGTTGAGAATCCCCTACAATTACAAAGTTGGAAAAATCCCAATTACTAGAAGAACTGGGTGAGCCACCTAAAGTATATTTGGGAACATCCTTGGTTGAGTCCCAATTGCATGTAGATCAATTTTTCACTACTTTGATTATTGGGGACAAGCTATTACACAACCGCATGTTTGATTCGGAGCATCATGCAATGTTATGCCTCTTGAGGTCATGAATGAATTAGATATCAAAGTGACATCAACTTATGGGAAGTGCATTGTCATGGATTCTAGAGAGGTGCCATTGGTTGGATGTGTCAAGGGTTTGATTGTGTAACTTACAAAATACCAGTGCAAGAACTTAAAACTAGATGTTCTTATTATTGACTGCCCTACCAAATGGAGAATGTTTTTATCAAGAAAATTGGCTACTAGTGTGGGTGGGAGTGTGCAAATGGATGTCTTTTTCCACTATACCTATTGAGGGCAGCCTTGTAAAGTTGTATGGTGAAAATAAGATGCTACATCTCATTGAGGATCCCAATAATACTTCCTATGAAGTGTTATACACTCGACATTGAGTAGTGCAAGTCTCTTAAACATGTAGGTTCTCCTTATACTTTTTTGTTTGATGGGGCTTGCTCTAAATTTTGAAATGGTGCTGTTATATCTCCAGCAAAGGGAGAGTTTGTTTTCTCTATTAAACTCAACTTTGAGTGCATTAACAATATTGCGAGAATATGAAGCACTACTATTGGGTTTAAGAAGTGCTTGGAAATATGGTGTTATAGACATCATATTGTTAAAGGAGATTCAAAGCTAATTGTTAAGTAGGTTAGAAAATTGTATGCAACAAAAATCAGAGAAAGAAGCGGTATAAGCATGTAGTCTAGGATTTTATTGAAATGTTTGACTCCTTTAACATAATACATCACGGTATGAAGTACAATACTCTAGCAGAGAAATTGGTCTGTAATGGGGTCTAGATTTGATAATTGTGTTGTATGCCCCTATTGTGAGTATATTATTGAGATATTAAATATGCCATACATCCCTAACAATGTTAAGCACTAGCAAGTGTTCGAAGATGATGCCCGGTGAAAAAGTTATTGTAGAGAAGCAAGGATAATTTTTCGATCAACGTATAGATTGGGAGCCAATGGTTTGTGTGGCTTATGGAAAAGAGGCGTATTTGGCAAAAACATCATTCATTGAAGATTAATACTATTCCCAGAGGTTTGGTAGCACTTGAATCAAACTTTGATAATGTTGATTACATTATCAACTGACACATGTCAGCCTCGAGGAATATTGAAGAGCACAACCTAGGCATAAAGGATAAACCATGTAAGATTTGGTTAGGTAGAAATCGAGCAAGGAAGAAAAGCAGTCCTATGTCCAATTGTTAAAGAAATACCAAGACTGCTTAGCATGGTCTTATTCTAAACTGAAAGCATATAGAGAGGATATTTTCCAGCATGAAATTCCCTTAGAAGCTTCTGCCAAGCCATTTAGGTAGAAACAGAGGCCGATCAATCCACTCCTTTCCCGAAGATGCAAGAAGAATTGAAAAAGTTGAGGGATGGAGGAATTATATAGCCCACAAGGTACTCATCATGGGTTACAAACATGGTACCTATCATAAAGAAGAACAAAGATATAAGGCTGTGTGTGGACTTTAGAAAATTGAATAAAGCATCAATGAAAGATAACTACCCTCTGCCAAATATGGACAATATGTTACAATTGGTTACTGGTTCGGAATTGTTATCCACCTTGGATGGATTTTCGGATATAATCGGAGTAGTTGTGAATGAATCAGATTGAATCAAGACCGCATTTACCACTCCTTGGGAACATATGTATATGTTAGAACACCTTTTGGTCTAATGAATGATGTAGCCACTTTCTAAAGAGAAATGTATGTAGCTTTCTCTGGCGATATTAATATTTCATTGTTCTATATCAAGATGATGTGATTTGTTTTCTCCGAAAAGGATTGACCACCGCAACACTTAGAAAAAATGTAGTTAAGATGTAGGGAGTATGGTATTTTACTAAATCCCAAGAAGTGCCATTTTGGAGTTTAGAAAGTAAAACTTCTTAGACACATTGTGTCAAAGGAAGCGCTCATAATTGATTCGAGAGGGTAGAAGCCATCACCAAAGTACCTTGTGATTCTCAGCAAGGGATTATTCTACATATTTTATCTGTTATTTCCTAACAATTTGTATTAGAGCCTAGTTTGGTTTTTGAAGTGTTGAATTACAGGAAAGTTTTATCTTGAGTGGGAGATATGTCGAGATGATGGAAGATCTATGGTTGATAAATTTCAGGCATAATTTCAGTCTTTGGAAGATGCAGATGGAAGATTACCTTTATCAGAAGGATCTTTATACTCTGTTGTCTAAGAAGGTGAACAAACCCTCGAGTATGACAGATGTGGAATGGGATTTTTTGGATCGGAAGGCACTTAGAATGATCCGATTGTGTCTTGCATCTTTGGTATTATTTAATGTTTCGAAGGAAAAGACTACAAAAGAACTGATGGATGCATTAGGGAAGTTGTATGAAAAACCTTCTACCTCTAATAAGATATTTTTAATGAAAAAGTTGTTTAATAAGAAGATGTCTGAGAATAGTTCAGTAGTAGATCATTTAAATGATTTTAATACTGTTGTGAATATGCTAGCTTCAGTTACAATAGAATTTGATGCAGAAGTTAGGGCTTTATTAATTCTATGCTCCTTACCTGAAAGTTGGAATAACATGGTAGTGGAAATAAGCAACTCGGTTCCAGCTAACTCGAAGTTAAAGTTTGTGGATGTTGTAGGGGTGATTCTAAGTGAGGAAATGTGAAGAAAAATCTCTGGGGAATCTTCTACTTCAGGGAATGCTTTGACAGGGAAACTAGAGGGAGACAGAAGAATAGAGGAAACCGTGGAAAATTGAAAGATTGGGCAAGGTCAAAATCCAAGAGCAAGATTGTATGTTGGAACTGTGGAAAGTATGGGCATGCAAAGAAGGACTGTTGGGAGCTTTGGGACAAGAAGAAACAACAGGAAGAAAACAAGGAGGCAAATGTGGCATCGGGTAATGTATGCCAGGATGCTTTGATTCTTTCTTTACATAATATTACTAAATCTTGGGTTTTAGATTCAGGGGCTTCTTTTCATGCTACTCCACATAGGCATTATTTTGTTGATTATGTTCAAGGGGATTTTGGGCATGTTTTTCTTGGTGATGATGAGCCTTGCAGTATAGTTGGAAAAGGTTATGTTCAGGTTAAGATGCAAAATGGGAATACATGGCTATTGAAGGATGTCAGACATGTGCCTACATTAAGGAGAAATTTGATATCGGCGAGGGCAATTGGGAAGTGATGGTTATACTGTGATATTTACAGTTGACTCTTGGAAGGTTACCAAGGGTGCTCTTGTGGTGGCAAGAGGTAAGAAGGTTGGAACATTGTATTTATCCACTGATAGTACTAATTATTGTAATCTTGTGGCTTCAAATGCAAATACAACATTATGGCACTATAGGCTCGGTCATATGAGCCATAAGGGCATGGACATCATAAAGAAGAATTTGCCTGGATATACAGAAATAAGTTTGGAGTTCTGTGAGGACTGCATATATGGGAAACAAAAGTGAGTAAGGTTTCTCAAGGTAGGACCTACAAAGAAAGAGAGAGCAATTTAGAGCTGGTGCATTCGATGTGTGGGGGCCACTCGGGTATCATCTCTTGGGGGTTCAAGTTATTATGTTACTTTTATTAATGATGCAAAAAGGAAATTTTGGGTTTATTATAATAGAAACAAATCAAATGTATTTGATACTTTTGTGAAATGGAAAGCCTTGGTAGAGAATGAAATAGGTCTTAAGCTAAAATGTCTCAGGTCGGACAATGGAGGGGAGTATTACAAGTAATGAATTTAATGATTATTGTTGTAAGAATGGAATCCACAGCAAAAGATGGTTCCGGGAACTCCACAAAGAGATTTTTTAATGGAGTATCGAAAGGATGAATAAAACAATAATGGAATGTGATAGGAGCATGTGGTTACATGCAGAGACTACCTCTTTCTTTTTGGGTAGAAGAGGTGAGTACAACTGTGTACTTGATAAACAGAGAACCCTCAAGTGCCTTGGATGGAGACATACCGAGGAGGCTTGGTATGGTAAGAAAATTGATTATTCATTTCTTAGAGTCTTTGGATGTGAGATGTTTGTTCATATAGATAAGGATGATAGGACCAAGCTATAGGCTAAATCTGAAAAATGTACTTTCATTTGTTATGGTGGTGATGACTTTGTATTTAAATTTTGGAGTATTAAGGATAAGAAAATCATTCGGTCTAGGGATGTGGTCTTCAATGAGAAAGTCATGTATAAGCAATAGTTGCAAGAAAATAGGGAAGAATGCAAGAAAGAATATGTAGTGGTAGAGGATATTCTAGATGGGATAGTGACCCATGAATCAGTTCAAGAACCGACTCAATAGGAACCCCAAACTTCTATAGTGAGGAGGTATTCTAGGGTAAGAAAAGAACCTGAACATTTTTCTCCTTCTCTTTATTATTTATTACTCACTGATAGTGAGGGCCAAAGAGCTTTGATGAAGCAATGCAGGTAGATGCCATTAAGAAGTGGGAGAAAGCCATGGATGAGGAGTATAAGTCTCTCATGGAGAACCATACTTAGGATTTGGTGAAGCTAGCGAAAGTCAAAAGAGCATTACGAGAACAAGTGGGTGTACAGAGTGAAAGACAGAGGAGAAAAGAAAAGATATAAGGCTTGGTTGGTGGTCAAGGGTTTGCATGAAATAAGGTACAAATTCTAATGAGATGTTTTCTCCTGTAGTAAAAATGACTTCTATTAGAACTGTTCTTGGAATAGTGGCAACAAAAGACTTGCACTTAGAATAGTTAGATGTAAAGACTGCATTTCTCCATGGTGATTTGGAGGAGGAACTATATATGCAGTAACCAGAGGGCTATGAAGTCGAAGGTAAAGAGGAGATGGTGTGTAAAGCGAAGAAGATCTTGTATGGCTTGAAACAAGGTCCACATCAATGGTATAAGAAGTTTGATAGCTTCATGATGGAGCAAGGTTATATTAGATGTCATTCTAACCATTGCGTGTATACAAATAAATTTGAGGATGGAAATTATATTATCTTATGTTTGTATGTTGATGACATGTTGGTTGTAGGTAAAAACATGCAGGAAATAAAAGTACTCAAGAAACAACTAAGTGAATCCTTTGATATGTAGGATTTGGGTGCAGCCGAGAAAAATCCTTGGTATGAGGATAACTCGGGATAGGAAGGAACGAAAGCTGAATTTATCTCGGAAGAGTACATTAAGAAGGTATTCGATAGGTTTAACATGCGGGATGCTAAATTGGTTCAAAATCCTTTGGCGGGACATTTTAAGTTATCAAAGGAGAAGTGTCCCAAAATAGAGCAGGAAAGAAACCAAATGTCTAAGGTACCTTACTCATCAGCAGTTGGCAATTTGATGTATGCTATGGTGTGCAGTAGGCTTGATATTGCCCATGCAGTGGGAGCTGTGAGTAGATTTATGAGTGATCCAGGTAAAGAGCATTGGCAAGCAGTAAAGTGGATCCTTCGGTATTTGAGAGGGACCATGGGGATAATTTTGTGCTACAGTGGATCAGACACCACTTTACGTGGTTATGTAGATTCAGACATGGCTAGAGATGTAGATAGCAGGAGGAGCACGACAGGTTATATTTACACTATAGGTGGGACAACAGTGAGCTAGATTTCACGACTATAGAAGCTAGTGGCTTTGTCAACCACGGAGGCTGAGTATGTTGTTGCCACAGAGGCAAGCAAAGAGATGATTTGGTTACAACAATTTCTTGAGGAGTTGGGGCATAAGTAGGAGGAATGTAAGATACATAGTGATATTCAGAGTGCTATACACCTAGCTAAGAACTCTGCTTTCCACTCCAGGGCGAAGCATATACAGTTGAGATATCACTTCATCAGGACAACTTTGGAGGAAGATAAGTTGAATTTGGAGAAGATTCATACCAATCAGAATCCTATAGACATGATGACCAAGGTGGTCACAAGGGATAAACTAAAGCTATGTTTAAATTTGGTTGGCCTTTGTGGATGTCAGCGAAGGGTTGAGAAGCTTGATTAGTGGAAATTAGTCTCCAAGTGGGAGATTGTTATGTTTGTGGATCCTATTTTCATATTAGAGTGTGGTACACCTTCTATGTGTTACACTTGGGTATTTTTATGGCCGTCTCACTCGCCGGTGAGCGGGTTAGGGGGTTTGGGGGTGAAGCCCCTAAAGTAAATTTTCATGGGTGGTTTATTAACCCATGGGTAATGGGTAACCGTTATGGGCTGTTTTTGGGCCCATGGTTTTTCTGTACCCATTGTTTTGATACCCACGGTTCTTTGCCCATGGTTTTGATACCCATGATTTTGTATCAAACTGCTTAAGAAATTGTCTATTTATATGGTTTTATGCATATGATACATAGACAAGAAAATGTATTACAGATTTGTTTTGAATTTGGGTGTGAATTCTATAGAGTTTGTTGAGCATAGATCCAAATGGATCTGGGTATTGTATTGAGAGAGTGGAGGCTTGTAATAAAATTTGAGCAAGTGATTCTTGGTGGACGTAGCCCAATTGGGTGAACCACGTTAAATCTTATCTCTCTGTGTTGTGTTATTTATTCTTCACTTTCATTTGAGATACGTAATATTTTATGCATATTAGTTTCTCATTGTGATTACGTAAGGGATTATTCCACATATTTTATCTCTTATTTCCTAACACTAAAGTATACTATCATGGAGAAACAAACATTTTCTTAGGTAAAAGTAACAAAGGTCTTCGGGCCATATATTTGAGTCCCAAAGTCATTGCTTATGTTCCCACACCATAGCGAAAGATATCCCATCAGAAATGGAGGTTTCAAGAAAAAGATGTTAATGGTTAAAAAATTGTAATAGATAATGATATGGATATCCAAACAAAAAAATTGGTCGAGGTTTGGGCTTGGTGAAACTCATGGCGAGAGAAGTAATCTACAAACAATTGAGGTAAATGAAGTTGAAGAAGAAAGGTGAATGTCCTTGAAAAATTGATAAATTTGAATGGTACAGGACATCAATTTTTACCTTGAACATTTAAGCAAGAATAAGAAAAGATCACTTAAGTTAGCTTCCCAAAAATATGTCATTACTAATTTTAGGTTAGCTTGGAAGAACCCCGAGGAGTTCTCTTAAGATGCATCATCGAAGATGAAGCCCCTGAAATAATTGTTGATCTCCATGAGGCGTTTGTAGGGGGCATTTTGTTGGAAGATTCACAACTCATAAAATTCTAAGGGCTGGTTATTGGTGGTGAAATATTTTCAAAGATACAACTTTATTAGTAAGAAAATGTGAAAGTTGCCAACTCCTTTCTCGGAAGACTAAAAGCTTCAGGCTCCCTTTGTTTGCATCCTATATCAATTGAAGCCCCATTTAGGAAATGGGGAATGGATATCATTGGGGAAATTTCTTGATCCCTTAAGTGCAGGCCATAAGTGGTTATTAGTGGCCACAAATTACTTCACTAAGTGGGTCGAGGCAATCCCCACCAAGAAGGAAACTCACCAAATTGTCTTGAATTTATCCCTGAATTATATCATTTAAAGATTTTGGGTACTTGCCAAAATAGTTGTTGATAATGCCATGAGCTTCCAGGCTAAACATTTGGTGGCCATGTGCCATGAATATGGGATCAATTTAACATATGCTTCTAATTATAATCCCTAAGGAAATGGACAAGAAGAGTCCAGTAATAAAAATCTATTCAAGATAAATAGAAGAACTTTGGAGTTAAACAAAAGGAAGTGGGTTGAGAAGTTGAAGTTTGTTGTTTGGACCTGATCAAATCACTATTAAACGAGCTCTTTGGAAAAATTTCATTTGAGTTAGTGTATGGAACTTAAGCTCTACTACCCCCTGCATATGCAATTGTCTTCATTTCAGTTTCTTCAACAACTGGAAGATCAAGAGGTTAGTCCCTATGATGCTTGCATAAATTAGATTGTTGAGTTAGATGAAGAAAGAAGGACATCCCGTCAGAGGCATGTAAAATTAAGAGAGATATTGAAGAAGTTTTTTAATAAGAAAGTGACTCCAAGATATTTCAAAGTGTGGGAGATCTTGTGCTATTATGGGATATCGAGCACGAGGATAATGAAAAACATGGGAAATTTGATGCATTGTGGATGGGCCCTTATTCAATTGACATTTGAATTGGTGAACTCACCTTCTTCTTAAAAGAGCTAGATGGGGAATTGCTTGAATTACCTATTAATGGAAAGAATTTGAAACATTTCCTAGATTGATTTCTCGAGAATCAAGTTATACACCATTGTATAATTTATAGTCTTTTGGTTTCTTTCTACTTTCATGTTTTTCTACTTTATTTCATCATGGTCCTTGGTAGCCAATTTTTGGTTTCTCATTTCGTTCTTGGGGAGTTGGTTATTATTATTCTGCTCTACAAGTTTTTTCTTTGACTCGGTGTCCAATGGTTTACTTCGACACTTGATATGTTATTTGTTCTTCTGGCACATGTAGGGAGTGCCCATCCCCAGTCGAGCCGATGTTGGTGCTCAATTTTTCTCGCCATGTTTTTCCTTGAAATTCTTTAGTTTGTAGGCTCTGTCGTATTTTCTATCTCCCGTGTTGATACATGAAATCATTATCCTTCATTTGGTTGCCATGATCAGTCCTTTCCTCTAAACAAGGATCACATTAATTCTAGAATTTTTTTCCATTCCTCTGTCCATATAAAAGAATTTGTAATGGGGCATAAATTTGGGTCTTTTTCCCTTCCTTCGATTTTTTCACAGTCACGTTTTCTTTTCCCTATCAATTTTTGTCCCAATTTTGTTTGTAAAGTGGTCCTTTCGATTGGATGTGGCTTAGTCGATCACATTTGGGCCTTATATCATTGCCAAATTATTTCCTCTTAAAAAGATTCATTTCCGGTCCACAAATGGTGAAGTTCACTACCTTTTATGGTTTGACAGTGTCTTTTCCACATCAATTTATATCTCAAAGCACCTTGATTACATGGTCCTTTTCGAGATAGGACATGGCTCGTGGGGTATTTTGAAACTCTAAGGCCCGCTTCAACTCAAGTCTTGGACACATGGCAGGATGATGCTCATTTGAGAATCCTCCTTTAGGTCCTACCTTAAGTAGTTGCGCCAAGGAGACACATGGAGGTTTATGCTATTCCTTCCTAGACTTAGAGCATTTTCATGTGCCCAGGACAACTCTGTCGGACCATGGACATGTGGCGAGGTTGGTGCTTGTTTAGAAACTCCACTTTCGGGTGCCATCTCAAAGTTGTGCCAAGGAGACATGTGGAGGCTTCTGTTGGCTCCTCTATATATTGAAACTTTTCAAACAATTTTCTAAGGCCTGGGAAATGTGGAGGGCCCACACCTGTTTGGGAACCTACCCCTGAGTTTTATTTTAAAGGAGTGCCAAAAGGACACATGGTGAGCCCGCGCTTGTTTGGGGTCTCCATTTTTGGGCACCATAACAAAAGAGCACTATGAATACATGTGGAATATTCTACTCACTTTTTCCTTTCTTGGACTTTTCAATAGCCAAGGAATATTGTCTCAAACCCTAGACACACGGCGCCTTCTGTTGGTCCTTAAAATTTTTCAACAACTCTCTTTGGACCGAGACACGTGATGAACCCATGCTTGTTTGGGGTCTCTACTTTTGGGAACCATCCTAAAGCTACACCAAGGAGACACATGAAGGCTTCTACTAGCTCCTTTTATATTGAGACTTTTCAACGGCCAAAAGGTTTCTTTCTTGTGCCTAGCACATGTGGAAGGCCTGCGCTTGTTTGGAAAATTTTCTCTACACTTTTCCTTTGTTATTGCGCCAAGAAAACATGTGGACAACTCTAATATAAAGTTTAGAAGGGGCAAAATTAATGGTTGTTGTGCATTGCAACTTTTTGTCTACCATTTTTTCTCCGAGACTCCTAGAAATGTGAATATGCACTTTTTTCATCATTTTTGGTACAAGTCTTTGTCATTTTTGCCTGCAAAGTGCAATTGAATGGATTCAGAGCTGAATTCATGAGTCCAAGGACTGTAGAGACTAATATTTTGAAGTTAAAGTGGCTCAAGCACTTGCAATATAAAGTGATTTACCAAATAAGTTGGACGCAGAGTAGAGTTGCAAAGGGAAGAGTGGGAAAAGGATGAAATGATGAAGGTTGCAGGCGTAAAGGATGAAAAAGGTGTTGCCATGAGGGTGAAATGGATTTCTGTCAGATCCAGCTATATAGAGCCAATTGAAAATGATTAAAATAGGAATTTATCACATGATAGAATAAAAATAATGATCGGAAGGATTGTCAAAAAGTTGTGTCATGACATCCTATTCATTAGTTAAGGGTTTTAGAAATGTGATCAATTCATGATTGGCCACCGAGAAAAATTGGTAACAAAAAAGGTTCCTCAAATATTATTCTTCTTGGGGTGAAAATTTGGGATGCGTGAGCGAAGTGAAATGTATAAATGAAATGAGAATACTCTTACAAAGGGTCGGGGTTGAAGTTTTAAGAGATAATTTGAGCAATCCTATCTTTGAGCAACCATCTGAGAAACCTGTTAATTTCCTATGTTTTAGATTTTCAATCACGTCAAGTTTGTTGTAAGTGTACAACCATTGACAAGCTCTGAGACTGTTCAAAAAAACTTTCCCATGCGAATGAATCTAATTGAATTTGAATTAATCTATGTCAATCTTGGGTAAATTTGTGTATCTGTAAGTAGTTTTTCCTGTTCCTGTTGCAATCTTGTGTTAAAGTCCCTCCAAATCATGGAAGATCTTGTCCCTGTGATAGTTTAGTGGCATTTTATATTTCATTACGAGAAGAGCCTTCATCCCATAATGAGATAAACAAATTAAAATCGCTTTACTTTCATTTGTTGATAAATATTGTATGTAAGCCTTTGAGTGTACCTTAGGCATGAGGAACCAGGGGTATCTTAATGTTTAATTGAGTCCTTAGCTCGAGCATTCATGTCAAATTCTAAAATATTGTGTGAAACCGTGTAAATTTGGGCCTCCATCGATGCACACCTTACATTTGAAGGAATATTTTAGCTATCCCTGATGTGTTCTGTCATTTAGTTTTCCAAATGTTGTGAAAGATCTCAAAGATTTGGTATAATCAACTTTATCTTGCTTAACTCCCACCAATAAATTTTCAAATGACCATGAATCCTATCGAAAGGCACAACCTAAACCAATGAGGATAGATAAAATACTTAATGAAGGTGTTATCCATTTCTCCAATGCTCAAGTGAAAAAGAGTAAGACAAATCCTCTCCCCAACATCAAAATGACTCATAATATGATCTGTCTGTCTCTCAGTGTCTTGTTAAATCTATGATGCTGCTCGGTTTCCAAGGGAGAATCAATTTGGATACAAAAAGAAGGTAAATTTATTGGTCATGTTGTTTCAAAGCAAGGTTTAGCAATTGATCCTTTTAGAATTGAAGCCATATCACAACTATCATTACCTCATCACATGAAGGAATTATAGAGTTTTTAGGGAAAAATAAAATTTGTTAGAATATTTGTTCTAGATATTGCAGCATTGGTGAAACCATTGACAACTATGTTAAAGAAAGAGAAGACCTTCTCTTGGACCGGTGAATGCAGAGAAGGGTTTGAAGCAATTAAGGCAGCCATCTCTTAAGATCCTACTCTTCCAAATCCAAATTTTGATAATTTTTTTATAATGTATGCATTTGCGGGAGCAGAAACAATATCAACGATATTAACTCAAAGTTAATGATGAGAATGTTGAGCATCCAATTGCTTTCTTTGGACAAATTTTGCATGATTACGAAACAAGGTTCACATTTCTTGAAAAACAAGTACTTTCAATAGTCAAAGGACTAAATAATTAAGTACATGCTTTCAAACAACAAAATTCATGTTCTTGTTCCTCATCTAAGTGTAAAATATTTGTTGTTAAATAAACAATTGAATGAGAAAAGAGTAGGCTGGATAAAAAATTCATGGAATAGGATGTTGATATCCGTGTTTGAAGATAGTTTGAGGTAAAGGTTTGTGTGAGCATCTAATTGCTGATATGGAAAAACAACATGCTACTGAGAATCAAATTATCCAAAATAGCATGTTGAAGTTACGTATCGTAGTCGAGATGTCATGGTGTAGCAAGAAAATCAGTGACCTGAACTTTCTCAAGAATTTCAAGAATCAAGATCGATGACCAATTTAGTTAAATATCTACAACATGGTACATATCCCGAAGGTATGGACAAGAATAAACAAAGGTATTTCAGGATACAAGCTATAACTTATGTTTTTATTGATGGTGTGTTATTAAAAAAAAAGATATAAACGGATTTTTTTTTGCGATGTATTGGTTATGATAGAGTTCAACAATTATTATCAAAATTCCAAGGACCTACAGGAGGTCATTTTTCAGCACATACCACAACTTCAAAAATTATGAAATCTGGTTACTATTGGCCCAACATTTTCAAATATTGTTTCGAATGGCTAGGAAAGTGTAAGAGATGTGATTTCTTTGTTGGCAAAGAACATTTAGCTTCACTTCCCTTGCAGCTTATTTCAATTGATCATCCTTTTATACAGTGGGATCTTGACTTTATTGGTATGATAAACCCACGTTCTTCACATGGACACAAGTGGATTTTGACTGCTAGAGATTATTTTACATGTTGGATTGAAGCAATTGCCTTAAAAGATGCTAATGAAAATTTGATACCATCTATTTATAAAGGTATAGTTTGAAGATTTGGTGTTCTAGTAACTATCATTTTAGATAATGCTTTAGCATTTCTTAGTGAAAAGGTAACATATTGGGATGTCAACCACAAAATTTATTTAACTACGTCATTAAATTATTACCCATAAGGTAATGGGTTAGTTGAAATTACTAACAATAATCTTTTGAGGATCATAAGAAGAACACTCAAATATAACTAGAGATCCCGGCATCTAATGTTGAATTCAACACTTTGGGCTAACAGAGTGACTCCTAAAAGATCATTTGGTGATTTGCCATATAAACTTGTTTATGGAAGATAAGAAAGAATGCCTATTTCACTTGAGTTACCTGCATTAGATTTGTTACATCAAATGGAGTTGCTTGAGAATGAACCATTGCAAGTTCATTATGTAGAATTAATGGAGTTACAATAGCAAAGAGATCAAGCTCATGTAAACATGGAAAAGAATCGGAAGTAGATGAAGAATACTTCGATAAGAATTCTAAGTTCAGAATCTTTAATGAAGGAGATATTGTGTTGAAGTGGGATGTTGATCGTACAAAGCCAGGAAGACACACAAAGTTCGATACAATCGGGAGTGGTCCTTACATGATTTCAGATTACGAAGAACACAATGCATTTCATCTCTAAAGGTTGAATGGAGAGGAACTTCCCATTCCTATGAATGGTATGTTTCTCAAACACTAATATTAAAAATATTACAGTGTCTATTTAGAGTAGGATTTCCCTTCAATAAGTGCAGTTCCTGCACATTGCAATGTTTTTCAATTCAATAAAGTTAATTCATGCACATGTTTTACCATATCCTTTCAAGTTTTAGTTTTTTTAAAGGGTTGAACCTTTAGAAAGGTAGATTTTTGTTACATACTATGGACTTCATGCCCAATGTTGACAATTTTGAACTCGTGCAAAAATGGGCAACTCAAAAATTCATTATGATGGATAGCATTGATGAAGTGATCCTAATCTAGGGAGTCCTTTCAGTTCAATATTGTTCTCTTTGGATTAATTAATGATTACATGAAATCTGCAGCTATGTGTGCTGTTAGAAAACACAATAGATCACATAGTCTACAATTTCATGATTATCTTCAGCATAAAACACAAGGCCTTGAAGGACAGATGTGTTGTCTTGATGAAGACACAAAACCGCATAGTATATGAAGTGTTAGATTTTACAACAGAATAATAATTGTAGATTGCAACATTCGGGGCTTCCTTGGTAAAATTACGGGTATTCCAAAATTTCTTTCCTTTATGATTAATTCATTCAATTATGCTAATGAGTTTTTAAATCATTATACAATCCATGTAAAAAGCTGAAAAGTAGAAAGAAATACACAACTCAATTTTGAAATTCAAATGTTTTATTGAGAAGGAATTTAAAATATTCCCACACAAGCCATGGGATGTGAGAAGAATAAATACAGACTACTAAAGTAAGAGGTACATATGCATTAAAGAAAAATAGAGGAGTCTGAATGAACCCACCATTGCCTTGAATTTCTTTTGTTCGATCAACGTATCTCCACGTCCATATTTTCTTCATCATCATCCTCACTTATTGAGAAGAGGAATGTACCTGAAAATAAAAAAAAGAAAACTGTCATTTATTAAGCTCAGGGTTAATCCATATTCCTATACTATCCAAATTTGTGTAGACAGATCTCTCAACAACAGGAGATATAAATTGCATGAGGAATATAGGGAGGAATAACAAAAGTATTTTTTTGTAACAACATACATGATTATCCACTTAGAAATAAGGTGAGAGAAGAAAATAAAATCATGGAACATAAGAGAGGCAAAAAATCTTAAATATTTTCTAACCATTTATTTAAGTGTGTAGGTACAAAGGGTTAATAAAGAAGAAAATGAAATCATGTCTTAGAGTCCTCACTGTTAGATAAAGATTGCATAAAAAAAAAAAGAATTCAATGACTTCCATCTATGGTACACTAGCTGGAATAAATCAAAATTGCATAATGGCATGAAAAAGAATGTAACTCAAAGTTCATTTGTTATTCACTTAGAAATAGAAGGAATTGCGGTGCGAGAATAAAGGATGAACTTGCATGCTTATTTTCATTCAAAGGAAAAGGTAAATATTCAAAATTTTCAAATAGGTGTAGTAGAAGAATCAGAATATAAAGGCTTAAGGTAACTAGAAAGATAAGATTATAGCTGAAACAAAATGAGAAAAAAATATGAGAAAATTTTGACAGGGCTTCGCCATGTAAAATTGATCTTTTATATTTTCCAGCTTGCATACTAAAGCTGTAATAAAGATCAAATACAATATTTAAGCATAAACGAAATGTAGCTATACGGTCAAATGTCAAGGGGAAGGAATTTGGAGCACTCATTATGGTTTAACAATGAAGAAAATAAAGTTTTAGGGTAATCTTACAAAGTACAACCATTTTTAAGTACATTTTTGAAAATGAAGCAAGTATCAACTATATAGAATGCTATAGTATAGCTTAAGAGATTAAATTAAATGCAGATCCACAGTTTACTGAGATAAAAAAATTCAGGAAGAGATACATAAATGCTGCAATACCAATGGAGTACAACAAATAAGCAAGTAGAGTCATTTTTCTAAAAACAAAGTCATAACAAGCATTCAATCCAGAAAAAAATTCAAGATACAACCTTTCAAGTGATCTTTTCAGGCTACAAACATTCAAGAATTCAACTTAAACAATTGCTTCCATTATATATCTAGTTTCAATACACAATCAATTAAAGTTTAAGATGAGATTTAAGTACAAATCTTCAAAAGAATGTATTCAAGTATGCAATTGATAATATTTTGAGCAAAGTAAGTATCAACCATCATGCACATTCATCCTGAAAAGATGGACATGATATAGTACCAGAACATCAAATTATTTTCATAGATTAACCAAGGAAAATTATAAAGGGTTTCCAAGCAAGGAATAATGAAATTACATGTAGATAATTTGTTTCAATTTGTTGTTATTGATATAGATTTATAAATTCCCTTAAAGAGTCGGGTTACCTACTCAGTGGTACATAACTAATGATGCATCAAAATTAATACATCAAAACAAACTACAATTAAGTATTATGACTAAATGAGAATGAAAGAGCCCCAAGCTTTTGGAAGATGGATTTCTCCTTTTACAAGGACAAGAATAAAGAACATGATACAAATGATAAAATCCAAGTGTGGTATCAACATGAGTTCCAAATAATTTAGTGGCACCATTGGATTAGCTAGTAACAATTGTAACACAAAGAGTTGAAAAAAATATCTCGATATCGAAGCTCAAATGGAGAAAACAAACCCTTATGTACAAACTCAGGATGATACAAATAAAATATGGGCGACTACTGACTAAGGAAAAAAGTGGAAGAAAATGTTCATGGCCGAGCCATCCAAATTCATTTAGTAAGTACAAAGAAGATGGAATACAAAACAAAATGAAGAATACCATGGGTTTCTAGAAAAGGCTCAAGGATTGATAGGAACAAGCTTGAATCGAGACACATGCATACCGGGGCAATAGTCATAAACCCTTGAAAGATCATCAATAAAGAGAGTTTTTCTGCAACATAAGGTATAATAGTATAAATTCAAGGGAGAATTTTATAAGGAATGAAATCGAGCAACAAGTAAACAAAGCTTTAAATAGTATTTAGAAAACAAACTCAAGTGGAGGAGCTTTAAATCCAAAATGCATGCATGTCCAAGTTAAAGAAATATTTAATTATTTTAGAAATTTGTCATTCCCATTGAAATCAGTTTCAAGTTGTAGTATCAGAGTAAAAAGGGTACATATCCTGGCCATTGACCAAAAAACCCATTAATGGGTATCAAGAAATCAGAGTAAGAAACAAGAACTCACCATTTATAATCAAACAGTCAAAACTTTCAAGAAACTGAATGATGAAACAAGAAATCCATATGCCCATGAGAAGTTTCAAACTTGGGAGTCAAACAGGAGCAAGAAATCATAGAACCCACAAATATTTTCAAGAGTTTCAGTGACATATCCAAGAAAGAAAATTAAAATAGAAGTGTACGTGTGCAAGAGAAAAATTAGCTCACCTATAACCACTCATGGCAACCGACATCAACTATGATTAACTCACAAATATCGAGTAGAGGCATAAAACTAGAAACTCGTAGAAGATCAAGAAAATTTCCATGGTAGTAACAAAGTTTTCAAAACTCAAGACAATAAGAAAATACACATGTTCAAGCCCTAGAATCTTGTAGACCAAATAACATAAAACCGTGCTCAAATTTTACAACAATGGCGGAATCTCTAAGAAGGATTTTGTAGAAAATATCTAACATATTAGAGATAAAAGATACAAATGCTCGAAGGAAAAAAATGGATTGACCCGAGCTTCAAAAGCTTCAACAATGTCGCCGAGAAATTTTTTTTCCAAGTATTTTTCCACAAGCGAAAAATCTAAATGAAGTGATCATTAAGGTTCGATAGACCTTTATGACATGAACTAAAGAGGTGAGTTAGTGAAACCCTAACAGAGAGTCAAGAATCAATGATGGACATAAAACACAGTACAAAGATTGACAGATAAGGGATTGTCACTAACTTTTGAGGCAAACCACCATGGTTAGAAACCACCATGGTTAGAATCCACCAACAACATTAAAATCCAAATTGAAACCTTAATTAAGGATCAAGATCGATGATCACAGATGAAGCAGGTGAGAGAATCAATGGTTAGCATTGATTTTTAAATTATTAATACAAACTTAGGGATAAAGTCAACAAACCTAAGGTAGATGGCACTGAAAAAAGTGAAGGGGTGAGTCATCCTCACGGGGGCAGCCCATATCATTTTAAAAATCATTGCATATTGACAAATCAAAAGTATAAACCATAGTCTATGTCCCGAATAACCGAAGGTGGTGAGTATGGTATGGTAACCTTTTGCAAAGTAACCCCATGTGTTTCTTAAAACCATGGTAATGTACCAAGTCCACGAGGGTGGCCAAACAAAATGAAGACTAGTCCTAACAATCAAAGGTGGTCCCCACTAATGTGATGCTTTGAAAATGATATAGAATATATTGTCCATGTGATCATAAGGAGATAGAGTAGAGATCAACATCAGAATACAAACAACCTTTTGAATACTTGATTACCTTATTTTTCACAATTAAGAGTTGATAATGATTACACATATTCTCCCAGTGGTCCCCATAGTGAGGTGAATAATTTTGCTAAGTATTGGAGATCAAAAGTATTTATTTTCTTGCATAGGATTATTTTTGCATACCTTCACAAAAGGACAGAATAGACAAGAAGACAAATTTTCATGCACTAGGAAGGAGACTTGCTCATCAAGCAAGATTTATTATTAGCAAATTATTTCACCCATACTTTTCTTTAAAATAGAATAGTCAAATGTAGTTTAACTGAGATGTAACCCAAGGCTATTAATGCCTCTTTGTATTAACTTCCTTATTTTTATTCCTTTATTTATTAATAGATAAAGGATAAAAAATATGATGCACAGGAGAATAAAATTTTAGCCTATCTTTATGAAAGATGGGGAATAATTTTGCTATATATTGTGTACCTTGACAAGCACAAAAAGAGTACTTTTAGATACGAAGTGCTAAAGAATATTTTTCCAATTTTGCCCTCTAAATGAGAAGTATATTTTCGCCCTTACCAATTTTTTTCAACTTGTGTACATTCCAATAATCTTGTGAATGTTGAATTCCCTGATTAATCATCTTAACCTATTGCAAAATTCAATAATATTTGTTGATATTAATGTGTATGTTTAAATTTGATGTATTGTTGTGATATCTTCCCTCAATACATCAAAGTGTATTTCCCTAATCTTATGCAGAAAATTGTTGGCTTGTACATACAAGAATTCATTCTCATATCAATTGTGCATGTACTCAGTAAAATACATCATACAAGTTTGGTTTATCACCTCAATTTTGAATTCATTTATAGTCATATTTTTCCCTCATACCCTAAAAAATTAGTTTATGATACATCAATAAGGAAGCGGCCTTGATACCGGAGAATCACCTCAAAAAAGTATACTCACGGACACTGAGGTTATTCCATTGCATCTACAAAAGAGAGATATAAAATTTTCAAGCTTAGAACACCTGAAGCCATCTCTCTACAAGGTGAACTTTCAAGAGATAACAATACACATACAGGAGATTCACGCTACTCAAAACCATCACTGTAGCTATATATGGTCAAGATGGAAACAACATCATACCAACAATGAGGAGAATCAATCCTCAACACCCTAAAATACAACCATACTCACAAGAGTACATGTAAATCACTATACCAACTCCACACATCACAAGACATAATAAAACAATCTCCATATATCTCCCAAAGCATCACAAAACAAATACATATACCTCCCAAGAATCACCGAACAACTGCATATACCTCCCAAACCATTAATCACAATGACACAAATATCTTATGCCTTCCTCAAGTCTCTTATGTATCCCTCAAGTCTCTTATGCCTCCCTCGAGTCTCTTATGTCTCCCTTAAGTCCCTTATGCCTTTCTCAAGTCTCTTATGCCTCCCTCAAGTCTCTTATGTATCCTCGAGTCTCTTATGCCTCCCTCAAGTATCTTATGTCTCCCTTAAGTAATAAAATAAAGGTGAATTTTCCTTTTCACTCCCAAAAGAGTTCGGTCATCCTATGGCCCTAGGCGCATAGAGTCAAGATACCTCTAACCAAAGTGACATAATAATTGATGGTTCAACAACCCACTAGTTATATGTAACTCCTTGGGGCATACCCCCAAACAATGAAGTAGGTACATAGGTTCCACCACTCCATGGTGAATCCCATGACGTTATTCCAACACATTAAAACATTAGAACCAATATAAAAATCCATATCCAATGCCAAGTGGAAACAATATCAAGCATTAGGCTAGCCTATAAAATTTTTAAACTTGATACAAAATTTAAAACTGAAAAAAGTAATGGCTAATTAGCCATGGTAAGTGCAAAATCTGAATGTTAGTGTAACAACCAAATAAATGCCCAAAATATAAGAACATGTTAGTCAAGAAAACTGTTGGTTTTAGAGAGAAAAGGGAAAGTGTTTGATTCATGAATAAAATACATGTATAGGAATAACACATTACGATAACTATGTGGCCTTATATAACCACCAATAGTGGTACTCAATGAGTTTCGGAACTAAGAAACATCGAGCCTCGGATCATAAAATATCATATCAATAATAAACTGTCATCATCTTTATCGAATCATCCGCCACCACTTCGCAAGGCTCGACATAGTGAAAATCACATAGGTTGAATCCATATGATAACCATATCGGGAGATAGAAAGGAGTACAATTCACCATCTAATGAGACTAAGGTGTCTATGAAAAAACAATATGTATGACACCTGTTGAGCAAGTGCCACACATACAAAATGAACAAAAGTGGGTTTTAAGCCTATGTAGGGATCCACTTTCTATCTCGTACTTGGCTTGAGTGAATGGTTAGCGGTACACATTTCCTCACTCAAAACATACACCTTTTACTGATTTCTATTAGGATTTTTAGTGTAGGGTCCACAACATAATACATAACTACATCACTAACACAATGGTGGTTCACAAAAATTAACCACAACATCTTAAGCATGGTATAAATACGGGGTAAAACACAATCATTAATTTGATGGGTTATAATACATCACATTACAACATTTTGTACCGAAAGTGCAATCACTTTACACTAGGGATCATACACTCACCATATGCCCCTAAATCACGACATGAACCCTCACATATTACATGAATTATACGTATGAGGAACATAACATCTAAGCTTACAACATATAGTCAATTGCAATACAACATCATTTTCATGCAATAAATCAACACAAATTAACATTATAATTCACTTTACACCAACGTTTTCATGCAATACATTAATATAAATTAATATCACATAATGCCGAAATGCTCCAACACTCCACAATCTACAATAACATTATTTTTCAAACACAATAAGGCAATACATCACACGTGAACTCTTTATAGAATCCATGAAAAGGAGAGAGAATACTCTCATCACAAGCACATCAACATGATAAATAAATATGCACTAAGTTCCATACACAACATGTGCATTCACAATATCACAATTACGACATAGTTCACATCACACTTATATCACATTACTCTTCCAATCTCTACCACCACCATGCAAAACCACCACAACTCAAATCTTCCTTAGAGATTCAAGAGCATGAACCTCCGCTCTAATACCAAATGTAACGCCCACAATTTGGACACACAAATACAATAGTAAAAATACCGGAATATTTTTTTACTTTAAATGCTCATTACACAACACCACATGAGCTCCAATAGGTAAATTTAACACCACATAAGACACTTACACAAGTCATCGACTCATAGACACATGACAAAACCATATACATGTTGATGCCACACTTTCCCCAATGAACGAATACTAGCAATGACCCAACCATAAAAAGGGACCCAAGGATTGGAAAAACCACAACACATCATTACCATGATTACATCTTCCTTATGATTAACATTCACAAAAACATTATTATGCAAGGATAATTTTCTATCCTTTTTTCACCTATAGATTCTTGAATTCATTTCATATTCAACTTATAGTTTGACCATTTAATTTGGCTCTTAATCCCTTATGAAAATATCCATAACTTACGTAATTATTTGCCATATTTCAAATTACATACAAATTTCCAAATTCTCTCGTTCTTATGTTAATCTTATACTTCTCAAATGTTTATACAAAGTTTAAATTTTTCCCTTACTACATAAGTGAATCTAACATGATATCAAGGAAGAAAACTTAGGATTTGAGGGAGATTTAGGTTCAAGATGCATTTTCCCATGAACATTCTTCAATCATGGTATCCTTATTTCTCTATCATAGTTAAAATAGTTCCATAACTTGTAGAATCCATTCAACATTTCCACATCAAGAAATTTTATTTGGATTTATATATATCTTTTGTTTTCTCGAAGTTTGATCTCACCAGGGAAATTCGTATTCTTTTTAACACATGAAAATATCTAATTGAGTTACAAGGACTCCAAGAGTGACATTATTCCTAACTTCAAATCTCATTTTACTCTTATATGCTTTACTCTTACATCTCACTATGGTCTCATTATTAGCATTGTTTTATAACATTTGTAAACAAAATAACACATACTTTTCACTAATGGATTCACTACTACAAGGAGTGTAACCTAACATGAGACATCCCATTTATTTTCTCTTATACACTACAATATTTAACACATGCTGCAACCAAGACATCCACTTGTGTCATTTAAATCCCAACATGAGATCAATCATAGGAATATCACCTACTACCTTTGTTTGGTTTTGGGCCACTCACTCTAGTACAAAGGGAAACTAGGCATAAGGGGTAACGAGACTATTTTTTTTATTTCTACACTTCTCTTAAGTCAACTTAATTTAAAATACAATTGCATTTGCTAAGAATTATGAACTATTTCCACCCTCATAAGTTAACCCCTTAATCAACCAAGGATTGGTTTAATTCCAATTGTACCTAAGGATCAACACCCCAACTAAATATGAGTTTAAGGTGAGAGGATAAAAATTTATGCTAAATGACCTTCAAGAAGGACCAAGGTAACCCATTTATCTATGAGGAACTAAAGAGATCATTAACAAGAGTTTAAGTCATAGAATAACTATTCACTAAGTCCATTTGTGATGTCTGGATCCCACAAGGAATTCATTCGATGATGAAGAAAATTTCTAGATCTAACTTCCTAATACTTGGTTGATGACTGTGATACTAAGGAGGTGTTAGTTATACTTACTCTAGATAATGTTTTTCTAGGTTATTCCTAACCATCAGGTTCACGACGATAATGCTAAACATACCGACCATGATGATAACACAAACTAGGGGTCTTATTTACCTAAGCTAGGAGGTTCCATCAAGCACAAAATTTTAAGTTCATTCTACGGTTTCAATTTTTCTACGCTAAGAAGGATCACACATGAGGAAAAGTTATGCATGAATCTTATACTAGGGTTGACTATTGTGGTTAGATTCCTTATTACATTTTCAAGTAAAACAAAAGACACCAATTATCTAATCATCTATTTAACACTGAAAATGCACTACAAGATATTAAATTCAAATTCATTTATATATATCAAACCTTTGTACCATACGCAACTATGAATCAAATTGAACTTATGATTAAATGCACATTTCCTAAAGTATCCCTAAAACTAGCATCTCATACATATTAGCAAATTTCAAATATAACTTTTTTGTAACATGGGACTACATTATACATATATTCATTTTACAATGACCTATATAAATTACAATAATAGAAAATGAATTTCACATCACCTTTTCGCCATCCTTCTTGCATCCTGCAAAACCATGTGAGCATGAAATCAATGATAAATTGCTGGCATGACATCCACCCTAGTCTAACATAATTAATGTTTTTCAGTTTCCCCTTTACATATAATCATGATTATAATTTGAATTTGAAACAAAAGGTTTATAGACATGTATTCATTTCATTTCATTTATTTCACTTCATTTCATAACCAATGAGAGAGAAGGAGAAAGGAAGGAGAGAGAGAAACACTATTTTTCCAAACGTTCAATTTCACACAATAGTCACACAATAGAATTTCAAGTAGTTATTTACAAGTGTCAACAAGTTTCCAAGATGGTTTGCTAACTCGGAAGGTTCCTACAACTTTCCTTTTACGTTTTCCTACTAGCTAAAAAATGTTCAATTTAGACTTGAAGGTGAAGAAACCACTTTCAAATGTTGTCTTCTGATGAGTAAACACACCACGAGTAAGTTTCTACGTGTCCTCCTATACCCCAAGAATTCATAGGAACTGACAAAATTCAGAATTGGCGAACGGTTTACAAAAGGTGACTATTATTTCCAGGCCATTGGTCTTAGTTGGCCTCATTGTAAACGATCAAAAGTTAGCTCAAGGTCTCAAAAACCACATCCAAAGCGACGTTGATGGATGAAAATGAAACGAGAAACTTCCTACAAGTTCCTCTATAAATGGAGAATTTAGCAGAGTTGATGGGACTGAGAAAAAGCAAATGGTTTTTAAACGATGACAGGTTTTTTGGAGCCACCGGTCGTAATTGGTCCAATTTGACCTAGTCGATTGTGACCAAAGGCCTACAAAATGACTTTTCCAAACTATCAAGAAAAGTGTTTTTTCTCAAACTGAAGGTTCTAGGTAATTTTCTAGTAAAAACACTAAAGGTTTGTGAAGATGGATGATAATTTCTCTATCCAAGCTTACAATGGCCATTCAAAACGAAAGCTAACTTTTTAGATTTAGTAGTTTCCTACCACTTACAAATAGTGTAAAAGGCTCCTATAAGGGCGTCAAAAAGGTCACAAATGTTCATTCAGGGGGTCAATCAAAGATTTAAGCGACACCTCACATAACAAGGTACACGAAATAAGATTAATATCCCCTTTAGGAGTTACGAAGGTTACTTTGCAGTCTCCAAAAGTCACAATTTATCTATTTAAACTAGGAGATGGTGAACATATTTCCGGGAAGTCATCTTCAACTTGTCGATAAATAATATTGTAGTGATCTAGTTTGGTCGGGAAGTTATCTACATCACCCCAAAATGAAGGTTGAAGTTCTTGGTTTACTACAAAATGGTTATTTTGATTGCGTGAGTTACGATATGACATTTTATTGTTTTGCTGACAAGTTAATAGAAAATAATTAAATCTTAAGATAATCCTAAGCTTTTAAAATTATATTTCATTACAAGAGAAAAACCAAAGTATGAGAATTATGAAAGTTAAGGAGAGATTAACCATGCCTGGAACTGATCTACGATAGAAGATAAGAAGTTTTTGGTGTTTAATGAGCTGGTTGCAGTTTCTAGAGAGTTGTGTACAATACAAAGATCCATCCATGTGTAGCTCAAGATTAACATGACCAACAATTCTCCTTCAACCCATATGTCAAGCTTTCAAATCAACTTAGTTGAGCTAATATGAGTCATCAAGTGTTTAATCCATATTTGATCGATTCGAGCTAATCCCTAGTGAGTTAAAACACAATCCAGCTTGGAATTAAAAATACAATGACTAGCTAAGTCATATACTGAGTTGAGCATAAGCATGTCAAATCCTTCACCAATAAAATGTATGGCCATCTGGGTTTTGCCCAATCAGGTTTAGCTCAATGTAATACAAAACCTAATCTCTCTTAATTCAATATGTTGAGGTAGAGGAAAAATCTCAAACCAGGAACACATATCTTGAGGTAAGGGAAATAGAATGACAAGATAGGCTTCTAGAAGACCATGAAAATATGACTATAGGTCTCAAGGCCAGAAATAGGATAATGCCTCGACAAGGCCATCGAAACTACAACATCTGACAAAATCATGTCCCTCCTTCATTATGCTGGGACAGATGTCCACGCCCTATTCCAAGCTCTCACGTTTTTTTATGCATGCCTTTCCAAAGCTCACACACTCCATTTAAAACACATAGACAAGTAGAGGATGCCATGTAGAGGAAGAGTGAAAAGAACAAGTCCTGAGTGAGCGCCTCCTAATCCTCTATCTTCTTCATCCTCTGCATACCAAAAATAAAATAGTGGCAGGTAGCAATCTGGTTTCCTCTCAGAGATAATAGAAACTTGTTTCAAAATACAGATACAAATCCTTTTTTTAAAGACATTTTGTTAAACAGTTCACCCGCCTTGTGTAAGGTCCCTCATTTTGCATACACGTCTGCCATAGCATTTGCAACTACAAAAATTGACAAAATTCCTCTATCTTTTATGCTTTGATGCACGTTCATACCCTACTCCAGGGCTCACATTATGGCACAGGTTGGGAGTGGGTGGATAGTGTAAACTGATTAGGTTGGAAACCTATTTTTGCACAGGTGAAACAGTGTGACCGTCCCATGAGGAAACCCAAATATTTTGAACTATCATGCCTAAAATATTATCCCGTGAGAAGATATTTTGTTCTTTCATTGGTCAAACATTGGGACAGAGCCACAGTTTATTCCATCGACCTCCAATTTCTATCTCCCATTGCCCTCGCTGCAACTATCCATTATTGCTAAACTGTAACGTTATTTGTTTTTTTTTTTTTCAGCGTGGTTTAAGCTTCTGAATCTTAAACAAGGTGGTTGGATTATTATGGAAGGAACGTGATAGGTCATAAAGGACCTTTATGGTGACCCATATGCATTGTCAGATTCTACCACACACTAGTTAGCCCATGCCTCCACCAAACACATTTATATCATCATTTATTATTATTATTATTCAGTATTTCTTAAAGTGCGGCAATACATATAGTATTAAGGGGGCAGTGATCTTGATAATTTTAGTTTTCAAACATTTTCTCTCAGGTGTATATATATGTAAGAATATATGTGATGAATATATATATATATATACACACGTACTTTAAATTATGGGTTGATTGATATTGCAAAAAAACTAAAAGATGTAAAGGACCATGGAATCTAATTTTATTATAACCCCCTTTTCTTATTTTCTCTTAAGAAGAACAAACTCATAAGGAAGTATAATGGTGCAATAATTTCAAAGGAAAGGATAGATTAGAATCGTTCACACTTTTGGGCACACGATGCAAGATATTTATCCTATGGGAAATCTTTCAAATATTAATTTATTGATCTTTTATGTCACTAAATATCTTGAGAGTTTTGATAGGAGATTAAGCTAAATTTACAACATGTTTACTAGGATCCTTTTCTCAAAGTTTTAACATAATCAGAGAAAAAATTGTGATAAAATAATATTTTTAATACAAAGCTAAAATCTCCTCTATCACTTAACATATCTTTAATAACATGTGTTAAGAAATGTATGTTAGTGCGAAATCACAGCACCCCCAAATGAGTTATGGATCTCCTTTTCTAAGGCAGACTCATTTGGTGTGATTGCATAACATTGAACTTTCCCCAAGGTGTGGGACCTTGCAAAAGTGGGAAAGCTCTCCAAAGAAAGTTGGTTCTTGTTCCTAAACTACCCTTACGAGCTACTTGATGCAAGAAAACTAAATCTAACCTAACCTAACCATTCCAAGGAACCAAAGAGAGAGAAAGAGGGAAAAAACAGAGCCTACACTAAAGTGGCGATACACCAACAAAGGAAGTGAGATATTCTATTGAGGGAAAAAGAAACGGAAAAATGGAGATGAGGAGGTCGGACAAAAGTGACATGGCCCCAGATCGTAAATCATCCATTAAATTCCATGAAACAAACCATCCCGCACTGCAAATGTGAAATACATGCATAGAAAACCAAGGGTGAAAGGGAGAGGCACAGAGAAACAATAAAACAATGCAAAGGGTTGAATAACACCACAAAAACACGTTTTTATTGCTCACTAAGGTGCAAAGACCATTACATTTCTTGAATAGAGGCAAAAATAGATTTTCTAGGCATGGGAGAAGGTTTGCTTTTGCTCAAAAATGGCATCGAGAAACAAATTTGAAAGAGTTTCTCTATGCCTAGAATGTCTCTCTCCTTCAAACAAGAAGTGTTACAAAGTATATATAAAAGGAAATGAGAGAGAAGAGGAAAAGTCGCATCCTACTCCAACACTCATGAGATATGCATTGAATCCTTCCTTGAAATCTCAACCACTAAATATCAATGCCTTCTACAAATCCACCCACAATATGTCACTCCCGATTCCCTAGCAAATCAAATCGAATCAGATCTAGTAGTTAAAGAGATTGGATTCTACATTAATGGCCAAGTAGAGTTATCTTTGTTTTACCTACAGTGTCCCGTAAATAATGAATTTTAATCCTTCTATGGCATAGAGGACATTAATATGATGGTGTCGATTTACTATAGTTCGAGCCCGAGTTGAAAGATATGCCCCTTTGAAGTTTTACATCGATTCTGTACAAATGTGCTGGAAAAAAATTGAAAAATGGGTCCCCCTTTTGGATTGGGACATGTGGCGGCTAGATTGGAACCAAAATTGGGTTTGCGGGCTTAGAACTTAACTTTTCTCCTTTTTCGTGAAAATCACAAAATCAAGAAAACTCTCGTAACCCCAAAGCTCCGCATGGACACGTGGCTCCTTTTAGTTGGCTGGGAAATGCACTTCCATCTTTGCTTTTATGCCTTTTAGAAAAAGGAAAACTTTCCCTTTTTTCCCCGACTCCCCACCTTCGCTTTGACTCAGGTCTATATGTAGACTTTTTACTTGGTGGAGTCACGGGCCATTTTACAACTTTTACTCCTTTCTTTATTTCCACAACTCATAAAAGTAGGAACATTATTTGATAAAAAAATTAAGTAATAAGTGATACTCTTTTGTCCAACTGAAATAAGAAAATCAAATCGAGTATGGTAAAAAATTTGTTGAACTCAACAAACATCCATTCCTTCAAAGCTCTATTACCATACAATAGAAAAGAAACTTCCCAATCCCCATAATCCAAGCCTTACAATATTCATTTCAATAGCTAAAGGCATATAGACACAACTCGCACTAAATAAGGTTTACAAAACATGCAACAAATGGAAGGAAAGAAGTCTACTACAACATGTAGAAACAAGTTTACAATATGCCAATCCTTCTTCTCAAAGAGAGGATAAAATGACTCAAGATTTTAAGTTGAAGGATTCAAGATTTTTCTCAAGATAGTAGATGAATTAACAATTATTACAACATAAAAAAAATAGTAAAATGCAACTAGATAAGTCTCCATAATATTGGAAACAACATACCAAATTTTCCAATTTTTTCTTCCACATTCCAAGTATAATTTTCCAAGCTTACACACCATAAGAGAGCCTTCAATGCAATAGAGAAAAGGGTCCTGGTTTCCTCCTAACCAAATGGAATCATCATATGTCAACTAAACTAAATGGATGACATGCTAGCCTCCCTCCAAGCCCATCGGAGAGAGAGAATGCATGCCTCAAGTTTTTGCAAGTAAGGTGAGACAAAGGGAGATAATCACTCACACACAACATTTTAACACAAAACAACCAAAAGAACACCAATTAAAAGAGGATAACTCCATGTTTTCCTCAAACAGGAAGAGTGGCAAGAATCCCATAATAAGGTATAGTGTGAAATGACCATAGGAACACTATCGGAATCTCCAAAATACCCTTCTTATCTCTACATTCAAAAATTGCCTCTTCCTTGGGAGGATTTTCAAACCAAGTATGGTTTCCTAGCCAATGATGGAGAAGGAGGTTCAAACCATAAGAACAACCCCTACCACATCAAACCACATCAAACCATATGAGGGAGAAATAAAATATAAATACAATCATGGCTTTCCCATCAAGCCATGTGGTATAAGAGGGGGTTTCCTCCCTCTTCCCCATATAGTTATAAAATCCACCACAAAATAGGATGGATTGATAAAATGAAAGGAACAAAAATCACATAATACGCCCACAACAAAGCATGCAACATAATAGATTTAAAAGAACCATTTTTACTTTTCCACTTTATGCTATGGAAACAAAAACATGATGTATGAATTCCTACCTCCAATTACCAATCCAACTTCAAGCACAAAAATCTCTCCCAAGCTCCAAGCTCCAAGCTCTATCAAGCTCCAATAGTAAAAACGCTAAGCAAAAGTCCCAACCCCTCTTCATAAAGAGGTATAAAAAGAAGAAACAAACAAAATCCACACAAATGAGAGGGTGACATGTACAATCCATCTCATTCTCCAACAAATTATTCTAAAAATCACAATGAGCATGAATCAAAACACATTTAGGAGGAATCTCCAAGATTTCCTAAATATTTATTAAGCCAACACACTTGAAATTTTAAGAAATAAAAAAAATCAACCACAATTACAAGATGGTGACAAGAGATGGGTAATATAGGTAGGGTCTAAGGGGCTCATTTCCATGTAAGGGAGACCCCAAAAGTGAAAAGAGACCCTTACAAATACCACATTTAGCCCAAATTTGAGATTGCGTAAAGTGGCTCAAAAGAAGAGGCGATGGGGCCCACCTAAATGATAATTAAGTGGTCCCAAACCACTAATAATAAGATTAATTAACATAAAACATCTATATTAATGTAGGGACCATTAGGTCCCTAAACTAGCTTATCACAAGGTTTAAGCAAATTAAAATTAAAAAAGATGCATTAGGAACCACCAATGGTGTCCAATCATGAATACACCACATACACACAAGGCTACACAAATATCATGCATGCCTAGACAACTCGGCCGAGTCAGCCACTTGTGCAACTTAAGGTGGAACTCTAAAACCCACATTCTCATTTGTTCCCTATAATCTGCACACTTAATGCACACATTAAACAAACCCACTCAATACTGATATATCCAATAAATAATATCAATAAATCAATCATAGAGAATCATTCTATCCATACAACAATCAATGTAAGTATGTAATGAGTAAGCACTAACAATATACATCCATAGTAACGTAAGCTATGCAATCCATCTAAGGAATTGCATGATAACATTCAATTTACCATTAAAATCCAATGATATCAAAGTATAATCTAAATCATAAATCCATCTATCATATATGAAATAAAATTAACTATATCAAAATCAACTAGTATTCAAAACCATATAATGTAAGAAACTAAGATAATGATTATAATGTTATCTTTTCACTACATGCCCTAATAATCAACACATGTGTCACCAAATAATCCATAATGAGATCACATAGTATCAAGTAGTAACAAAATCCATGTCCATAATCTAGTAAAACGAAAGAGTCAACATAGAACCGATTCAAGTAGATGTGGGCACTACACTATCTTTCGGATTCATGCAGATCCAAAGAAATGTCAATGGGTAGTAATGAATCATGTTTTGAGATATGTGCAAGGTACATTTGATTATAGATTGGTGTTGGTACCCAAATTGATTCTCCCTCGGAAGTGAGCAACATCACGGAGTTTGGCGGGAAGGTTAAGGACAAGCGAGATCATGTTGTGTGTTGTTATGTAGCTGGGAATGAAATGCAACTTGCTCTTTGTCACTCAAATGTGGAGAAATGGGTAGCACCCTCAAGAGGATTTGATCTATCCTCACTACTTTATGGTTGTGCCTTTCAACCAGGGTGAGAGGACCCTTTTCTAGCCTACTCCTTGTGGAGGAGATGGAGATGTCCCTCCTTGTAAAGTATTTAAGAAGACCTTGAAGAAAATATGATCAATACAATAAGACCTAAATCTCACGAGTTGTCACTCTAGATAATGGATATATTTGCTAAGAAATGCTCGGGATAGTAAAGACAATGAAAACCTGATTGTTCTGCGCATGTTTTGGTAATTGAAATTATGCATTCGTACACACAAAGGACAAACAGAGGTAGTATGGGTAAGACAAGTTGTTTTAAAATAATGTTTTGGTGGGAGGTGAGGTAAAACGAACTTGATTCACTAGGTCTTTAAGAACTTTTACAAAAATGGATAGGTTAAACAATAGATTGCTTGAGAATAGCTAAAATGTTCCTTTAACCGGAAGATGTGCTTCAATGGAGGCCCAGATCAACACATTTTCACACAAAATTTAACAATCCAAAATGAAGGCTCAAATTGAGAGAATTAATTAAAAATTATCAATATTTGTTTCATTCCACCAAAGATACCCTCAAAGGTTGAGAAACAATCTTATAGTCATCTTAGGTGTATAGTGATTTTAAATTTGTTTATTTCACTATCAAATGAAATATCTTCTAATAAATGAAATTGCAAATGTCACCAAACTATAACAAGGATAAGATCTTGTGTGATTCATAAAGATTTCAATGTAAGATTGCAATGGGAATAAGAAAAACTATTTGTAGACACTCAAAAATGAAGCATACACAATTGTTCCCAAAATCAACACAGAATAACTAAAACTTGATTAAATTTATCGGTAGGGGAAAGTTTCTAGAACGATCTCGAGAGCTTGTCAATGGTTGTACACTTGCAACCACCTTGACATGATCAAAATTAACACAAAATAGATAAACAAGGTTCTCGGACAATCTTTCGAAATACGGGCTCTATCAAGCTTTTCTCTTAGAAAATCAATCCTGACCTCGAACACTCCAACCATTTACATGAAAAATTCATGCAATTAATAGCATTTTTACAATGAGTTTGCTCCCGAAACAAAATATTCAATGTACCAGTGCTTGTTACGATCTCGATCATGATTCCTAGGATCGATTTACAAAAAGTTGTTAGGTGCTCAAGGAGACAAATGTCTTCAAATATCTCAACATTGAATTCTTTCATCGGTAGATCACGCTTCATATTATGTGCCTACTACTTCCACCGCTAATCTCTCAAATATGGTTCTTTACATGCCAAGGAAGGAAAGGTTGGAAAATCAGATCGAACCCAGATAGCCAAATCACATCTTAATGGTAAAAGACGTTTCCAAATCTTCCTCACCAAATTTAGATATCAAATTAACTCTCCTCTTTGTTTGGCATGTAAGAAACATTAAGAAATCATGAAAACTCACATCTCTAGGATCTTTGGAGTAAAAATTACGGAAAAATCAAAAACAGATGCACAGTCGCCATTGATTTCCCTTTTGAACTTGGGACATCCATGTGGGAGATCCGAGTTTAAAACGGGTATAGGGGTTCCCTCTTACCTTTTAAAATCTTTTGAAAAAATGTAAAATTTTCTCATTTTGCTCTGCCCCTCCACTTTGAAAAATGGTCTTGACACGTGTCCTAATGTGGGTCCCAATGGAAATACGCTTCCTCTCTACATTTTAACACCTTTTTTCACAAAAGGAAAATTTTCCACATTTCCTCCGGAATTACGCACCTCTGTCATTGACCCTCACAACACATTTGACTATACTATGTTGGGCTTATGGGCCATTTTGACGATTCTAACCTTTTTGATGATAAGAGGTAAAAAATACAAGTTGCTTCCAATGGTCTGCTTCCACACCCTTTTGAATTTTTAAACTTCCACGCATCTCAATGGCGCATCTTGAGATGGTCTTGTTATCCATATTTTCCCCCGGTAAAAATATTGGGTCAGCCACAACCCGACATGAAAAAAATTAGAGAAAACACATAGAAATCTTGTAAAATTGTTGCAGAGGACTCTATAATGGAGTGGCGGGGCTGCGCAGAGGATCATACGACCTGTGTTGTAAGAAAGAGAAGAAACAAATCTGTTAAGCAAACTCGTGCCTTAAAGTCATCAAATAGGTTATAGGTGGGCTTGAAAATGAAGGAGTAGTGCGCGAGAGGCGAGAGGCTTGAGGGGAAAAAACGGTGAGGATTTGAAGTCTTCGGGCTCGAAAAAGTTTGGGAAAGATTCTAAAAGCTGACTAAGTATCGAGAAGCAAGCAGAGGAAGCCACTGTCCTAACGACACTTCCAAAGAGGAATCCAAAAGAGAGGCTCAAACAAGTGCCACATCTCCATGTGTCCCAAGCTAGACAGGAAGTAGGGTCAAATGGTCAAATAGAGTCAAAGGTAGATGGGGTGGGACTCAAAAGTGGCTAATGATGGATGTGCAAGTGGAGAGTGCCAAGTGTCACCGACACATTTCCGAGAGTTGGTCCAAAGGTGAAGACCAAAATGAGAGCGAGTTCACCACATAGCCCAAAGTCTAAAAACATGAGAGGGGTTGTTGAAAAGTACACAAACCTATGGAAGCCGACAAGTATCTACTCGATGCTCCTCCAAAGGAAAATTTTAAATCGGGGTTTCAAGCAAGTGCGAGGCCGCCATGTGTCCAGTCTCTAAGGTGGGGCATGTTAGTTGAATATTCAATGCATGAGCCAGGTTGATGGAGGCTGCCAAGTTTCTTAATGACGTTGATTCAAGGGTAAAATAGAGACAAGGTTTCCAAATGAGCACTAGGCGACGCATGTCCTAGAGGAAAGTGGGCCATCGGGGAAAAGATGATTTTTGCCCTTATTATTCCAAAAGGGGTAACTTGATTTGCAAAATGGGCCATGACTTTACCAAAGGGAAAAAATCGGTGTTTGAACTGAGTCAAAGCCAAAGTGGAGAGGCAGAGGAAACGGTGAAAATTTTCCTTTTCTCAAAAGGCACAGAGACAAAAGGTGAAGCGCATCCCCGGCCAACCAAAGGGTGCCACGTATCCAAGCAGAGCTTCGGGGCCACGGGAGTTTTTTGAGTTTTTGTTTTTATGCGAAAGGCTAAAAGATAAATTGTGGACCCATGAGTTCAATTCTTTTTCTAAAAGGGGTGCCATGTATCCCATCTCAAAAGGGGGACCCATTTTTCAAATTGTTTTCCTGCCCATTTGTACGGACTCGATACAAACTTCGAAGGGGCATATATTTTGAAACAAGGCTCGAAATATTATGAATCGACCTTTGTTGGAAGCATCTCGGCGTCCTCTATGCCATGAAAGGATTAAAAGTATCAATTTTAGGCCCTGGTTGAAATAAATGAAGAAAATTCTTCCAGGCCATTAACACAAAATTCAATCTCTTCAACTACTAGATCTTATTCGGTTCAATCCGCTGGGGAACCAAAAGGAACATATTGTGGGTGAATTTTTAGAAAGTATTGATATGATGTGGTTGATCTTTAAAGCAGATTCAACGGATATCCCTAGGTGGTTGGGGAAGGATTCAATTTTCTTCCCTCTTCTCTCTCTTATTCTTCCTATATATTGTAATAGAGGGGCACATTCAAATGGTTGGTCATTGTTTCTCTTCTACCCCCTCTCTCTTTCTTCCTTAGGGTCAAATACAGAGTCTAAGCCTCCTCTCATGGCTCTGTAATGGCATTTTCTTACCTCTTGCCCACTCACGATGTATTGTGTGAACTTTTGGAGTAATAAAATTTGTTTTGTGATGCATCTGTCCATCCTTCCTTATTTTATTTGTCTCTTCTTGCCTCTCGTCATTACAGGTATACTGTGCATATTTTTATGTTCGTTGCATGTCTTGGGATCTGTGTTTAATGGGTTTCAAGTGGTGTTCGTGTTAAATCTATCTCTCGGTCCGTGGTTCATTCTATCCACTCTCTCCTCTACTTACCTCTCTCTATTTCAGGAAGTTGGGTCTGTGATCATCCACTTCCTTTTCTGGTGTATCACTACTTAGTGTAGGCTATTTCACCCTCTCTCTCTCTGTCCCCTTGGAACAGTTAGATTAGGAAAGTTAGGTTATTCTTGCATTAGAGTACCTTGCACGGTAGGTAGATTAGGAAATAAGAACCAAATTTCTCCAGAGGTCCATCTCAAGTTTAGCAAGTCCCACAGCTTGACAGATTGTCCCATGTTATGTGAATCACACCAAATGACTTTGCCTTAGAAAAGTAGATCGACAACTCATTTAGGGGTGCTGTGATTTTCCACTAATAGTTTTGGCACCTCTCCGGTGGGACAAGAATTCTTCACCTTATTTCATCAAGTTGATGTGTTCTTGATGGGATTCAACCTTTTGAGGCACATCAGGTGACTCCATCTGGTAAAAAAACCATTCTCTCGATTTATAGACCTTTTCCATCCCTTTCCACTCATTTTCATCCATTTTCTTCTTCCATCTCTTTCATTTTCTCCCATTCCATGAGGTTGTGCAATCAAAAATTCATTCCCTTCATAGAACTCACACTTATAGTAATATAACCCACCTCGAATGTATTTTCCAAATCCTCCTAGATCAACATTATGATCAGATCTAGAACCATTATGCTTACACATATGAGCAAAGTGTCAAAACCAGTTTTACTATGAAGATTTTTAAGGACAAGAGACACATATAATGGCAATAGTTATGTAGAAGATGTGGGTCTACTGGAGAATATTCAAAAAATGGAGGTGGGCATGGTTCAATCAAGGGTAACAACTCAAATTAATGATTTCATAATTGGTTACAGTGTACCTTGTCCATGGGAAGGCCCTTTTCCAAGAAATTACAACCCTCGGAGAAGTTGGACTTCATGATTTGAATGCTGCCCCGGTTTGTGCAAAGTGGACTAAGAGGATAAAAGCATACAAGAAAAGTCTGAATCAACCTTGTGAATGGGTAAGTCATTCAACAACTCCTTATCTTTATTTTTCTCCCTCTCAAGCTTTATCATTGTAGAAGTACAAGGTTTTAAGCCCAGCATATGCTACCCCAAGTGTGAAATCCATCCCTCCATCCCCTAGTCTTCCATCCCATCTCAGTTTTTCTACCCTCTTCTCTTCCAAATCCAAATCCCCTCCACAAGATCCAAATGAAATACCTCCCCCTCCAAAGAAACAAGAAGTTTCACCTCCTCCACCACCACAAACAAATGCACAACTAGTTGAATCCCAACCCACTCCTCTTGTCTTCCCAATTCCATGTGGGGGAGATGAAAATAAAAAAATAGTCAAGAAGGACAACAAGAAGAAGAGCTAGGAAAAGAAGAAATGATCAAAATCTTAGTAAGCTTGGCTCTCAGATATGGGATTGAAAATATTCCCTTTCGGTTAAGCCTATAGAAGAGGTAAATCTTGAGGGGCCAATGGTGACTGAAACTGAATTTGCAGCAGAGGAATGAGAAGCTGCTCCAAATCCAAAAGAAGAGGAGTGCATTCCAGCTGAGGAGGAGAGTAATGCAACCCCAGAAGCTTTGAGCACAAAACAGGCCATAGAAGAACCTTCAATTCTTCCTCTCACCTCATCTCTCTCGAAATCTAATGCTGAAGAAGAGTTTGATCTTTCAAACTCAATGTTTGAGAATGAGGGAAAACATGGTGAACAAGTTGTAGACCAAGAGGACACCATGGAAGAGGTTGAACATTTGCAACAGAACAACAATGAGGCAATTTATTTGTCTAATTTGGAGGACTGTTTTGATGGAGAAGAACCAATTGAGTTTCTATTGTCTTCTCCTCCTTCATCCACCTTCCAAGCATATGAACTGCTTGTCATGGAGGAGAGCATTCAATTACAGTAACCTACATTTTATAGCAGCCCTCTAGAATCAAGTTTGGGAGACTTAAACCTTCCATGCTCTTCACAGGAGGAAGAAAGGAAAGGGTAGAAAGATATCACCATTTCTCCCACACCATTCATCCAAGAAGGTCCACAATAAAACTCCATTCTTGGAGTTGAAACTCAGAACAAGGGGCACATTCAAAGGATCGACCAGGCCCAATCGTCACTTGGCTTGATTAGAGAAAAGGAGAAGCGAACTGACATGCCTACTTCGGGGCATGAGGATGAATACCAAAGCACCAAGGGTCATCATCAATACCTCCAGGAGTCGAATGCAAGTCCGCTTGAGGAGGTATTTTCCATTAAGGATAATACCTTGATGATTTGGGTAGAGGACCTGACTTATAGCAAGTTTTTCACTCATACCTTGTGCAGATATACTTAGTTTCAAATCATTTATATGGCTACCCCTCTTGAGAAAGGGAAGCTACTTCTCCCTTCCTATAACAGGCTTTGTTTAGCATTCTTTCTCTTTGGTTAGTGTAGTAGGAGCAGACTTTGTTTCCAGCAGAAGAAGTGCTTATGCACACTCTGCATGTCTCATTTGAGGCATGTATGATTCGGTATATATATATATATAAGTTTTGTTTGCATTTCTCCAAAGGTGCATAAAACCAGGCTCTTCAAGTATTCATAGCAGGGAAACTCATAGTTACCCATAATAGTTTCCATATTTAAAGAAAAAAATGTAAAGAAACTAATGTCGTTTCAAAACAATCCATTTTAGGAGCAGATGAAAGCCCCGAGTTAAAACAATTTTCTACTCAAATATTCCATTTCCAAGATTTCCTTATGAAAATTGAGAGTGTAGATTTAGGGTCGACAAAAATATAGAAAAGGCGTACAATCAGGCTCACAATGGCTCAGGTATCAGATCTTCAAAAGTTCATATCAGTTTCATATTTATCAGGTAGAATCCATGCCTAATGGAGGCTTCAAGGCCACTAGTAGGTAGATGTCCCTGTGAGTCACCAAATTTTTATCCATATTTCATCCCGTGGAAAAATATTGGGTTAGCCACAACCCCACATGAAAAGAATTAGAGAAAACACATTTAAATCTTGTAAATTACTGCGCAGAGGGACTCTACAATGGAGTGGCGTGGCCTGCGAAAGATCAAACAACCCTGTGTATTAAGAAAGAGAAGAAACAATATGTCAATCAAACTCATGCATTAAATACATCAAATAGGTTACATGTGGGCTCGAAAATGAAGGAGCGGTGCCGCAGAGAGGCGAGGCTTGAGGGAAAAAAATGGTGAGAATTCAAAGTATTTGAGCTCGAAATAGTTTGGGAAAGAGTCTAAAACTCGAATAAGTACGGAGAAGCAAGTGGAGTAAGCAACGTGTCCTAACGGCGCTTCTCCAAAGAGGAATCCAAAAAGAGAGGCTCAAACAAGTGCCACATATTCACATGTCCTAGGCTAGAACGAAGCATGGTCAAATGGTAAAACAAAGTCAAAGGTGGATAGGGTGGGACTCAAAAGTGGCTAAGGATGAATGTACAAGTGGAGAGTGCCAGTGTTAGCTGACGCATTTCCAAGAGTTCATCCAAAGGTGAAGACCCAAATGAGCGCGAGCTCGCCACATAGCCCAGAGTCTAAAAAGATGAAAGGGGCCGTTGAAAAGTCCACAAACATGTGGAAGCTGACAAGTGTAAAATTGACTCTCCTCCAAGGGAAAATTTTATATCGGGCTTTCAAGAAGCGAGGCCACCATGTGTCCAATCTCTAAGGTGGGGCAAGTTAGTTGAATAGTCAATGCATGAGCCAGGCCAATGGAGGTTTCCAATTGTCTTAATGGTGATGATTCAAGGGTAAAATAAAGAAAAGGTTTCCAAATGAGCGCGAGACTTGTTGGTACCCAAATTTAATATTCTTCACAACTTGAGCAGCATCATGGATTTTACAAGACACTTAGACGCAGATAAATGATTTATATGTTGTTTTGTATCTAGGGAAGCAATTTATCGACTTGTTGGCACTCGGGATTTAAAGAAGTGGGTAGCACATTGGAAGCATTTGATCTAATCCTCACTATTTTAGGTTGTGCCTATCAACCAAGGTAAGATAACCTATATTATAGCCTCTCTTTTATGAAGGGGGTGAAGATATCCTTGTATTATGTAGATTATATGGAGATGGCCTTGAGAAAACATGATCAATTTCTCATTATTCAAACTTGACAGAGTTGTCACTACTAAATGATGGAAATGCTTTCGAGAAAAGGCTAAGGCTACTAAAGACATGGTGTGATCCTAACTGCTTTGTGCATTTTTGTAAATGGATTGTATTCTTTTGTTGACACACAATACAATGCAGGGGTATTATAGGTAGGATGAGTTAATTTGAAATGAATTTTGGTGGGAGATCAAGAAGATAGATTGGACTTTTCCAGATCCTTGAGAAACTTCACAACAAATGGAGAACTCAATAATAGAAAGCTTCAAAATAGTTAAAAATTCCTTCAACCAGAAGGTGTGCATTAATGGAGGCCCAAACATGCACTTTTTCACACAATATTTGAGATTCTAGCATGAAGGCTTGAGTTAGAAGACCCAACAAAACATCAAAATCTAAGATCAATCACGCCTGAGGTACACCTAGAGGCTTAAAAGCAATCTCTATCAATAGATGAAAGAAAAGTGATTGTAAATCATCTATCTCATTCCCAGGATGAAAGCTCTTCTGAAAAATGAAATTGTAGATGCCACTAAACTAGCACAAGGATTGATATCTATGTGATTCAAAGAGATTTTGATACAAGATTGCAATAGGAACAAGGAAAACTACTTGTAGACATTGTGAAAGTGAAATAAACACAAAATTTTCTAGAGATTTGACACAAATTAACTAAAAATTCATCAAATTCATCACTAGGGGAGAGTTATTTAAACAATCTCAGAGCTCTTTGATGGCTATACACTTGTAACCAACCCAACATGAATGAAAATCTAAAAAGCAGAGGAAGTTAACCTAGTTTCTCGAGAAAGTTTTCTCGGAGAGGATGAGCCATTCTCAAAATTTTCTCGTGAAAATGAACCCTGACCATTTACATGACAAATTCATGCAATATATATCTTTTACTTACTCACTCACTTTGCCCCTCAAATCCTCCCTTCAAAAGTGGAATATTGAAGCACCTTTTCTTTGCAACATTTATGAAAATGAAATTTAATAAACTCACAAAAAGTTGCCAATTGTTCTTTCAAAAGGTGAATCATTAAAAAAATTTCATCATTATTTAAAATGGAAGCACATTTTTCATTCCCCATGAATGCGAGACCACTTTTATTTCATCATTTAAACTTTTCCCTTCCCAATTTTTACTTTGTAACTTTGGATCGGTAATTCACATTTTTACGAACCAAAATAAAAATTTATTTGAAAAATGCCTTGGATTCTCAAATTGACCCCAAATTGATTAATTCAAACCCCGTAGGTGAAGGTGACATGGATTTGTAACAAATTTGATGAATATTTATGCAAAAATGCATCTCCAAACTTAGTGGAGCTCAAATGGCAACCAAACTGGTGAAATGTACAACTACCGTCAATTTTTTCTTAAACTTCAAACTCGAGCCCTCCACATGGTGAGATCCAGGTAAAAACGGGCCTCGGGAACACTTTTGATCTTATTACAACTTTTTTGAAAATTTGCAATATTTATTGATTTCCTCTGCGACTCCACCTTTGATATTTTGGCCTAACACGTGGAACAATATGAATGGATACGAAGTCGCACTCAATTTTACACATTTGCATCCTTTTAGACAAAGGAATATTTTTCAATTTTCCTCTACGGCTCTGCCCTTCCATAACACATGTGTCCTCATATGATTGGTTGAGGGGTAGTGCTCTCATTTCATATTTTAAACACATTTCGCGAAGGAAATTTTTAACATTACCTCCACCGTTGACCGAGGCAAAACATTGACTATTTATCTTGAGCCCTCGGGCTTTTTGATACTTTGATTCACTTGAATACAAGATGCAAAATTTCAAGTTTCCCCAATGGTCCACCTCCCCACCTCTTTGACTTTTCAAATTGCCATGTGTCACCATAGCGCTCCTTGAGATGGTCCCAAAATTTTGATACTTTGAATGAGGGTGGGCTTACCACGTGTCCTACTTTGGTGAACTGATCCATTCGCATAAAATATTTTTCTAAGTCTGGGCCAAGCAGCGGAAGCCTCCACGTGTCCTCCCGGCGCTACTTCAAAGTCAAACCAAAAAGTTGATTCTCAAATGAGTGTCGTTCACCCACATGGACATATTTATGAGTTGAGGCCTTTTATAGAATTTTTGAAGTATTTAGCTGAGCTGCGTCAACCAAAAGGTGCCATGTCCCCTGTAGATGCAAGGATGCAAGTTTGACTGGGAGAAAATACTGTCAAACCGTAAAATATAGAAACACGAGCATTTGAGCCTAAAAATGAATTTTTCTTCAATGATAGAGAGTTTAGATTGTTGTAAGGCTCAAACATGATCCTTAGGGACACATCAACTCATCCTTCTTCAAGTATTTAAGGCGTAAAAGCGTCAAGAATGAAAAATTCTGCCATGGCAAAAGATGGAATGGGAAAACATGAGTTTTTGAAAGGATAGAGCACGTGGGACTCAAAATACGAGACCTTTCCAGAGGAACAAAGAAATTAGAAGGACCCATACATGATCTTTGACCCAGGAGCAGACTAAAAAATGGCAACAAAGACCATCCAAGCAAAACATGGGGAAAGGTAAAATGACAGAGGCCGCAAATCAATAAAATTCCAAAGGCACAAATGGGGCGAGACAATTTTGAGCACCAACAAGACTAATGCGTGTCCCAAAGGAAAGTGGGGCATCAGGGGAAAAGTTGATTTTTGCCCCTTGTTATTCTAAAAGGGTAAAAGTTGTAAAATGGGCCGCGACTCGCCAATGGGAAAAATTATCCTTTAAACTGAGTCAAAGCCAAAGTGGGGAGATGGAGCAAACGGTGAAAATTTTCCTTTTCTCAAAAGGCACAGAGACAAAAGGTGAAGCACATTCCCGGGCCGACCAAAGGGTTCCACGTATCTAAGCAAAGTTTGGGGCCAGGTTTTTTTGAGTTTTGTGTTTTTTGCACAAAAGGGCAAAAGATAAATTGCGGACCTAGGAGTCCGATTTTTTTCTAAAAATGGTGCCACATGTCCCATCTAAAAGGCGGACCCATTTTTCAAAAAAATTTCCCCCATTTGTACGAACACGATACAAATTTTGAAGGGGCATATATTTCAACTCAGGGCTCAAAATATTGTGAATATGACACCGTCGTAAGCATCTCGACATCCTCTATGCCATGAAAGGATTAAAAGAATCATTTTGAGGCCCTAGTAGAAAAATATGAAGAAGAGTATTACAGGTCATTAACACATAATCCAATCTCTTCAACTACCATGTCTGATTCGATTGATCCTGGGAACCAGAAGTGACATATTGTGGGAAAATTTGAAGAAGGCATTGATATTCAGTGGTTGAGCTTTAAAATAGGATTCAACGCATATCTCTGGGTGGTTGGATCAGGATTTGAGTTTCTTCCCTCTTCTCTCTCTTATTATTTGTATATATTGTAATAGAGGGGCACATTCAAATGATTGTTCATTGTTTCTCTTCTGCCCCCCCTCTCTTCTTCCTTAAGGTCGAATACAAAGTCTAAGCCTCCTTTCATGGCTCTGTAATGGCATTTTATTTCCTCTTGCCCACTCACGATGTGTTATGTGAACTTTTGGAGAAATAAAATCTATTTTGTGATGCATATTTCCATCCTTATTTAATTTGTCTCTTCTTGCCCCTCGTCGTTGTAGGGTATCTTTGTGCATATTTTGATGTTCGTTGTAAGTCCTGGAATAAGTTTTAATAGGTTCTAAAGTGATTTTCTATGTGAAATCTATCTCTGGTCTATGGTGTGTTCTGTCCACCCTCTCCTTTGCTCACCTCTCTCTATTTCAAGTAGTTGGTTATGTGATCATCCACTTCCTTTTCTAGTGTATCACCACTTAGTGTAGGCTCTTTCACCCTCTCTCTCTCTCTCTCTCTCTCTCTCTCTCTCTCTCTCTTTGTCCCCTTGGAATGGCTGGATTAGGATAGTTAACTTCTTCCTACACTAGAGTATCTTGTAAGCGAGTAGATTAAGAAGCGAGAACCAGCTTTGTCCAGAAGGTCCATCTCAAGTTTAACAAGTCCCTGACTTGAGATATGGTCCCATGTTATGTGAATCACACCAAATGACTTTGCCTTGGAAAATCAGATCTGATAACTCATTTGGGGGTGATGTGATTTTACACTAACAGGTCCCCAAAAGTAGAAACCCTGAATGAGCACAGGTTCACCACGTGTCGTAGCCTAGGTTTTTTTAAAGTTGAAGGCTCATCGTAAGGTGCCAGTGTCTTGGGTCCACGGCAATCTCCTTTGGCGGTTGAAAATTCCATGAAAAAGGAAAAGTGAGTGGAAGATTCTAAGTGTCCTCATCACGCTTCATTAAAATAAAACTCAAGGGTGGCCTTCAAATAAGCGCAATCCCTCCACATGTCCCAAGTCTCTCGAAGTTGTTTGAAAAATCTAAGTATGGGAAGACCTAGAAGAAGGCTCCAAGTGTCTCCATGGCGTAATTTCAAGATGGTTCCTAAGAGCGGAGACCCTAAACAAGGGTGGGCTAACCACATGTCCCTATCCCACCAAACCTGTACTAGCTACATAAAAATTTGACTAATTCTAGGCAAAGCAGCAAAATCCTCCACATGTCCTCCCAGCGCAACTCCAAGGCCAAACCTAAAATGAAAATTTCAAATGAGTTTCGTTCCTCCTCCACGGACAAGTTTTGGGTTGAGGCAAGCCATATAATTTTAGAGTGCCCCACCGAGCTGCATCCAACCAACTAGGTCCACGTCTCCACTAACGTAGAGATGTAAATTTGACCGAGAAAACACACTTGTCAAACTGTAAAAATGTACAAAAATAAGCTGTTTGATCCCGATGAAGGAAATTTCCATCAAGGACAGAGAATTTGCAAATTTTACAAGGCTCAAACATACTCCTCCAAGCTACATCCATCCATGTTTCTTTAGGTATTTGGGATAAAATGACAAGGACAACATTTCCTGATTGTGGAAAATATAAAGAAAAGAACAGCCTAAGTTTTACACCTAATTTATAGAATTTTTCAGGTCAACAGAGAAACGAAGAATCAATTATAGATTGATAAGTGATCCTCGACCCAGGAAGGGATTGATCATGGAAACCAAATGGAATACATAATATTTTCAAGCACAACATAGGGAGATAAAATGTGATAGAGGCCTAAAACTGAGGGATTTTAATGGAAAATGGGGCGAGACTAATTTGATCACAAACATCAGATCCAGCTCGAGGATGGGCACTCCCTCTGAGTGCCACAAGAACCAAATAATAAACCAAGTGCTAAAAATATCTATTAGGAAAAGGAGTCATCTTTTAGAGCAGAAAACTAGAACCATCTTCTAAAAATGAACCGAGGACCAGAATGAACAAAAACATAAAAGAAAGAAAAAAACCAACAAACTATACACTTTGTACAAACTATGTTCACATTGATTTTGGGAATCAATCAAGGAAATTCTTCAAATTCCTGCCATTAATAGGAAATTCCCCATCCAAGTCCTTCAAGAAGAAGGTATGTTCACCAATTCTAATATCAATGGAGTAAGGGCCCATCCATAATGCATCAAATTTTCCATGCTCACCCTTATCTTCATTCCTTCTATCCCATAGCAGCACGATATCTCCAACGTTGAAAGCTCTTGGAGTGACCTTCTTGTCGAATAACTTCCTCAATTTTTCTTTGAACCTTTTGTGCCTTTATTCGGATGCCCTCCTTTCTTCATCAAGTTCAACAATCTGGTTAATGCGAGCATCATATGGACTAACTTCTTGATCTTCTAGTTGTTGAATGAACTGATATGAGGATAATTGCATATGTAGGGGCAGCAGGGCTTGAGTTCCATATACCAACTCAAATGGACTTTTTCCAGTATCTCTTTTAATAGTAATTTGATCAGCCCAAACAAAAAATTTCAACTTCTCACCCCATTTTATTTTGTTTAGCTCCAAGGTTCTTCTAATAATCTTCAACAAGTTTTTATTACTAGACTTAGCTTGTCCATTTCCTTGGGGATTGTAGTTAGAAGCATATGTCAAATTGATCCCATACTCCTTGCACATTACCACCAAAGGTTTAGGTTTGAAGATCATGGAATTGTTAGCAACAATTTTAAGCGGCACTTAAAACTGCGAGATGATATGGTTCAAAGCACAAAGTCCATGACAATTTGGTGTGTTGCTCTCTTGGTGGGGATTGCCTCCACCCACTTAGTGAAGTAATCAATGGCTATAAGAATCCACTTATGTCCAGCACTTGAAGGGTTTGAAATCTCACCAATGAAATCCATTCCCCATTGCTTGAACAGGGCTTCAATCGATACATGTTGCAAAGGCAAGGAGCACGAAGCTTTCAACCTTCTAGAAAAATGCGGCAACTTTCACATCTTCCGATCAACATAGTTGTATCATTGAATAGAGTTGGCCACCGATAACCAACCCTCAAGATCTTTTGTGTTGTGACTCTTCCAGCAAAATGCCCCCCATAAACTTCTCCATGGAGATCAAAAATTATCTTCAGGGCTTCATCTTCAATAATGCACCTTAAGAGGACTACCTTGTGGTTCTTCCAAGCTAACCCATAATCAGTAATGACATATTTCTTGGAAGCCAACTTAAGATCTCTTTTTCTAGTTCTTACTCAAATACTCAAGGTAGTATAGATGTCTGAGATAAAAAATTATATCTTTATACCATTTAGAACTCATCAACTTTTCAAGGACATCTACCCTTCTTTCTTCTACCTCATTCACCTCAATATTTTGCAATTTTCTCTAACCACTAAGCTTAGCCAAGCCCAAACCTCTTACCAACTTTGTGGTTTGGATATCAATGTCATATTCTTGTAACTTGTTCATTCATATTCATATTTTTCTTGAGACCTCCATCTCGATTAGATTTCCTTCACCATGGTATGGGGAACATAAGAAACAAATTTAGAGCTCGAGAATGTAAGGCATGAAAACATTTTTTTCTTTTAACAAGGTAAATGATTTCTTCTCCATAATAATGTATTTCAACTCAGGCCCCTGCAATCCCTTACTAAAAGAGGAAATTGGCCTCTCAGCCCCTTCATCATCCTTCTACAACAAGTAAAATGAAATAGTGTTCTCTGAAGAAAACAAAGATAGCTGCTAAAACAGGGGCATGCTTTAATGCCTCTTTGATCCCATTGAAAGCTTGAATGGCATCCTCCTCCCATTTGATAAATTGTTCCTTTTTTAGCATGCAAGTAATTGGAATGGTCAACTTAGCAAAGTTGATATGAATCTTCGATAAACTTTATACGCCCAAAGAAGGATTGAATTTCTTTCTTGGTTCTTAGAATTGGGACCTTGCTGATGGCCTCTACCCTTTCTCGGATCTTTCATTACCCCTCTTTTGACACAATGTGACCAAGCAACTTTTCCTTCTACACTTTGAAATGACACTTTTTTGGATTGAGTGAAATGCCATACTCTCTACATCTTGTCAACATTTTTTCCAAGTGTTGCAAGTGATCATCTCTCTTTCTAGAAAACACAATCATGTCATCTTGGTAAATAAGAATAAAATCATTAATGTAACTAGCAAACGCAAAATCCATTACTCTTCGAAAATTTTCTCCAACATTCATCAAACCAAAGGGCATTATAACATAGACATAAGTACCCCAAGGAGTGGTAAAGGCTATCTTAATTCTTTCTCGATTCCTTTATAACAACCTCGTTATAGCCAAAGAAGCCATCCAAGGTAGAAAGTAGCTCATAACCAATCACTAATTGCACCATGTTTTCTATGTTTGGTAAAGAACAATTATTCTTCATTGACACCTGTTTAGATTCTGAAATCCACGCACATCCCGATATCACCATTCTTCTTTCTAACTCGGTACTAAGTTTGCAACCCAAGAAGAAATTCTTGTGGTCTAAATAATCCCTCCATCCTCGGTTTCTTTAGTTATTCTTGCATTTTAAGAGATAGGAGTGGATTGAATGGCCTTTGTTTCTACCTTGATGGTTTTTCATTGGATTCTAAAGGAATTTCATGCTAAAATAGATCCTCCTTGTATGCCTTTCGTTCGAAAATAAGTCCAAGCTAGGTGATCTTGATACTTCTTCAACAATTTAATATAGGATTGTTTTATTCCTTATTGAGATTGCTTCCCAACCAGATCTTCCTTCATTTTCCTTTGTGCAAGGTCATGCTCCTCAACATCCCTTGAGGCTACCATATAGTTGTTAATAATGCAATCAACATTATCAAAGTTTGATTCAAGATCAACCAGACCTCTATGAATAGTATTAGTCTTCAGTTGGATGATGCCTTTTCCAAACAAGGTTTCTTTACCCTTTATTTCACACACCATTGACTCCCAATAAATACATTGATAAAAAAACTACCCTTTGTTTTGCATAAATATTGACACGAGCATCATCATAAAAACTTGCCAATGTTTAATGTTGTCAGGGAAAAATGTCCTTGTTAACACTTCAACATCATATTCAAAATATGGGGACATTGCACAATTATCAAACCAAGATCCCAATACTGCAATTTTGTCTGCCAAATTATTGAGCTTCCTATCACGATGAATTTTTTGAATGAATCAAACATCTCAATAATATTCTAGAGTACATGCTTTATCTTGTTTCGTTCTTTGATTTTTGGTAGCATACACTTTTATGACTTGATTGACAATTAGTTATAAATATCCTTTGACAATGATGTCCTTAACACCATGTTTCCAAGTAATTATAAAACCTAAGAACAATACCTCATATTCAAATATGTTGTTAGTGCACTCAAAGTTGATTTTGAAGGAAAAAACAAACTCTTCTTGGCCTGGAGAAATCAGAACAACACTAGCACCATTTCCAAACATGGAACAAGCTCCATCAAATAATAAAGTCCAAGGAGAGCCGTCCTATTCAAGACACTTGCACTCTTAAATTTTGTGCTCTTTTCCATTAGCAACTCGTAATAAAGTTATGAGTGTCAACACTTCATAAGATGCATTGTTAGGATCCTCAATGAGTTGTAACATCTTCTTTTTCCATACAACTCGAAAAGTCTGCCCTCAATTGGTATGGTGGCATAGGACATATCCATTTGAACACTCCCACCAAAACTTGCGGGCAATTTCCTAGACAACAACATACCCCACTTGGGTGGGCAATCAACAATAACAACATCGAGTTTCAGGTTCTTACTCGGGTAGGCTGCAATTTGCACCACCAAACCTTTCACACATCCTACCATTGGGACTTCTCTAGAGTCCATGGTAGTGCACTTCCCATATGTTGTTGTTACTTTGATATCCAACTCGTTCATGACTTCCAGAGGCATAAAATTGCATGATGCACCTGAATCAAACATACAATTGTGTAGGAATCTGTCATTAATGATTAGAGCAATGAAGAATGGATAGACATTTAGCTGAGACTCCACCAAACATGTTCCCAAATAAACCTCAGGTTGTTCACCTAGTTCCTCCAACGCTGGTGTTGTTTCTAGCTCTTCAATGATTGGAGGAGTCTCCACAATGTTTACATTTCTGCCTAGGACCGTATTTTCATCTTTCAGCCCCGAATACTCTAAGGTCCTTTTCTTATGCTCAGGAATTCTAACAAAATCAACAATTGGAACTAAAATCTTGATCGGACTCAAGACTTGGGCAATATCATAATGGACATACTTAAGCAAGGCAACATTGGAAGGAATATTGACACACTCATTAGATGGCATGACATTTTTTGATTTGGGCATGAGGAGTATGAATTTTGTTTGGGACAATAGGGCATTTTGGCATATGCATCTTTCTTAAGAGCTTCTTTAGGAATATTAATAAGCAATGGAGTTTTTGTCTTGTCCTAAGGCTCTACCCCTTTGACAACTTTTCTTCTTGTGTTGTACTCCTTCTCTTGGGCAACAAATACATTCATCAACAACTACCTGTCCTCCTCAAATGGGATTCCTCCATGATACTTCTTTATTGTTAAATCTCTTAAGTATTCAAATTCATTATTAGGTATCTCAAAAGCTTCTACATTATCTATTTCTAAAGTATGAGAGAGAGGAAGAAGAGGTACCCAGGTTGATGCAATCTAAAAAATTGGAGAAATTCAAGCACTTATCACTTCAGTTGAAGTTACTCTTTGTTGTGAGCTCGTGGAGCAACCCATCATGAAAACATCATTATCATCATCATCTTCAACTTATTCTTTTGTTTGCTGATCTGATTCATATAGAGGATGGGGCATGAAACATCTGTCACAACAATCAATGACATTTGTTTCTTCAACAATAAAGCATCTCACGAAAGCTAAAGGATCGGGCACCATTACATTTTCCATGGCACAGGGCTGTTTATTTCCAAATACATTAGGTCCCTTTCCTCTATCATCAGATCTCTACTCATTCATATGATGATTTCCAAATCCATCTTGGCCTTGTTGCTTGTGCCGACCTTGTGAACTCTGCCCAATTCCTTTTCCGCCTGTGCTAATTTGTATGAGATTTCTTTGTGACCCTTGCCAATGTTTTCACAACTTCCACCAAATAAGCAACCTTAATTGCTTAAGGATTTTCAGGTTAATCAGTTTTAAACCCTCGCTTTTAGGATGTTTTCAAATTGCATTGATGTTGTTCTTAATTTTAGAGCCATGGTGAAGGCCTACCTCAAATTGGTAGGGTTTTGTCCCTCAAGTAGTAAGAATTTTTTGTATCAAATGCACCTGAATTTTTTATCAAACATGATTCATCACATGGCCTCAAGTTTAAAGGAAATATCCTCAAGGTCTTGTTAAATTTTGTGTTGAAATCATGTACTGAATCATTAGGATTATTCTTGATGTTTTCAAACACTGATAAAAGAAACCTAGGGTTTATTTTATCACCATATTGTAATCTAAACGCATTATTCATATCCATCCAAGAATCAATGGAATTATCTAGAAAAAATTTATACCAGTCCCTTGCATCCTCTTCCAAAGTGTGGATAAACAATTTGATATATAAATCTTCATATTTAATCTCAAATTCTTCCATCATGTTGATAAAAATCTTAAAAAGTTGATCACCAGTTATAGCATTATTTCCTTGGAAATTTGGTAATATATTTCTTACATCTTGGAGAACTGTATTTGGATAACCAGCCATCCATCTAAAATTTTTAGGACCAAAGGTATTTACAACAAATGGAGGTGTTGGTGGGGGGCTAGGGCATGTTATTTTGAGGAGGTGACCTTGGAGGAGAATCAAAATGAGAAGGGACAAGGGGTCTCTAAAACACGAAGTATAACTTTGAAAATGGATATCCCTAAAGGTTTTGTTTCTTGAAATCCATATCCACTTTGGAAAAGACAGGGCGAATGAGAAAAAAACTTTTCAAATTCAAATGAAGGACCCTCTCTAAATGGTGAATTCAATTCCACAAAGAAACTACCCGATTCGAAGCGGTTGAATGGAAATCTTCAATGATAGGCTGATCACTTTCATCAATGGAGACCTATTTTCTTGATTGCTGATCTCCAACAACTCTCTAGACTTTTCTTCCTTCTAACTTTGTTTTTCCTAGCTCTGGAAATAATGTCCTAACAGGATCTTTAGTGAAGAAAGAGATTCATCCTTCAAGATTTGGAAAGATTAGTAAAAATCCCACTTGACAGATGTTAGGACACGGCATTTATCCAAAATAAGATCAATGTTAGTAGCCATCTTTTTATGGATGAGATGGAGATGTCCTTCATTGTAAATTATTTAAGAAGACCTTGAATAAAATATGATCAATACAACAAAACCTTACTCTCACAAGTTGTCACTCTAGATAATTTAGATATTTTCTAAGCAAGGTTCGAAAGTACTAAAGACAATGAAAACCTAATTGTTCCGCATGTTTTAGTAATAGAAATTATGCATTTGTACACACACAGGACAAATAGGGGTAGTATGGTTAAGATTGGTTGTTTTTAAATAAATTTTTGGTGAGAGGTGCGGCAGAACGAACTTTATTTGCTAGATCTTCAATAAATTTTACAAAAATGGAGATCTTAAACAACAAAATGTTTAAGAACAACTAAAATGTTCATTTAACTAGAAGGTGTGTTTTAATAGAGGCCCAGATCAACACTTTTTCACAAAAACTTTAACAATCCAAAATGAAGGCTCCAATTGAGAGACTTAATTAAACATTATCAATCTCTTCTTCATCATGCCTAAGATACCCTCGAAGGATGACAAACAATCTTATAGTCATGCTAGGAGTACAGTGATTTTAAATTTGTTTATTTTAGTATCAAATGAAAGCTCTTCGATAAATGAAATTGTAAATGCCACAAAACTATCCCAAGGATAAGATCTTGTGTGACTCACAAATATTTCATTGTAAGATTGCAATGGGAATATGAAAAACTATCTGTAGACACTCGAAATAAAGCAAGCACAATTTTTCCGAGAAATCAACACGAATAACTCAAACTTGATCAAATTTATTAGTAGGGAAACTTTCTAGAACAATCTCAAAGTGCTTGCCAATGGCTATACACTTGTAACCACATTGACATGATCAAATTTAACATGAAATAGATAAATGAGTTTCTTAAAAGGTCTTTCCTAAAGGCGGGCTCTATCAAGCTTTTCTGATAGAAAATCAATCCACGACCTCTAACTTTCCAACCATTTACATGACAAATTCATGCAATTTATAGCATTTTTTACAACAAAGTTTTCCCCCCAAAAACAAAACATTCAACGTCAACCGGTGCTTGTTACGATCTTGATTGTGATTCCCGGATCGGATTTGTAAAAAGTTGTCAAGTGCTCGGGAGACAAATATCTTCAAATATATCAGTATTCTATTCTTTCATCTAGTAGATCACTCTTCACCTTATGCACTAACTACTTCTGACCCTAATCTTTCAAATCTAGTTATTTATGTGCAAAGGAAGGAAAGGTTGGAAAATCTAATCAAACCAGATATCCAAATCACATCTTAATGGTAAAAGATGTTTCCAGATATTCGTAACCAAATTTAGATATCAAATTAACTCTCCTCTCTATTTGGCATGTAGGAGACATCAAGAAATCATGAAGACTTGCATCTCTAGGAGCTTTGGAGTAAAAATGGTGGGAAAATCAAATACAAATGCACAATCGCCATTGATTTCCCTTTTGAATTTGAGTTGTTCACGTGGGAGATCGAGATTAAAATGGGCTTGGGGTTGCCTCTTACATTTTACAATATTTTGAAAAAATGTAAAATTTTCTCATTTTTCTCCACCCTCCGCCTTTGAAAAATGGGCCTGACACGTGTCCTAATGTGGGTCCTAGCAGAAACGTGCTTCCTTTCTATACTTTAACCCCTTTTTTCACAAAAGGAAATTTTTCCAAATTTCCTCCAGAAGTCCACACCTCTGCATTGTTCATCCTCACAAAGCACATTTGACTATACGCTATCGGGCTTGCGGGCCATTTTGATGATTCTAACCTTTTTGATGATAAGAGGCATAAAATCTAAGTTTCCTCCGATGGTCCACTTCCCCTCCCTTTTGACTTTTCAAAATGCCACATGTCTCAATGGTGCATCTTGATATGGTCCCCAAAACTAGAAACACTAAATGAGTGTGGGCTCACCACATGTCCTAACCCGACAAAATTTTTGAAAGTTGAAGGCTCGGTGGAAGGTGCCATGTTTCCGGGTCCGTGGCGGTCTCCTTTGGATGTTGAAAAGTCCATGCAAAAGGTAAAGTGAGAGGAAGCTTCCAAGTGTCCTCCTGGCACTTCTTTAAAATAAAACTCAAGGGTCGGTCTTCAAACATGTGCGGTCCCTCCATGTGTCCTAGGCCTCTAAAATTTATTTGCAAAATCTAAGTATGGGAAGACTCGGCGAAAGCCTCCACGTGTCTCCATGGTGCAATTTCAAGATGGTGCCCAAGAGCGGAGACCCCGAACAAGCACGAGCTCACCACCTATCCCTTTCCTACCAAACTATACTAGCTGTATAAAAATTTGTACAAGTCTTGGAAAAGTAGCAGAATCCTCCATGTGTCATCTCGGCATAACTCCAACGCCAAAACAAAAGTGAAATCTCAAATGAGCGTCGTTCCTCCATGTGGACAAGTTTTGGGTTGAGGTTAGCCATAGAATTTTAGAGTGCCCCGCCAAGCTGAATCCAACCAAAAAGGGCCACATTTCCACTAATGTAAAGATGTAACTTTGGTCGGGAAAACACACCCCTCAAATCTGTAAAAATGCAGGAAAACAATTGTTTGAGCCCGAGAGATGAAATTTTCTTCGAGGAAAAAGAATTTGGAAATGTTACAAGGCTCAAACACACTCCTCCGAGCTACATCCATCCATGTTTCTTCAAGTATTTAGGATAAAATGACAAGGACAACAATTCCCGACTGTGAAAAATGTAAAGAAAAGAATAACCTGAGTTTTACACCCAATTTACAAACATTTTCAGATGAAAAGAGAAACGAAGAATCAACTTTGGACCCATGAGTGATCCTTGACCCAAGAAGGGATTGATCACAACAACCAAATGCAAGACAAAGTATTTTCAAGCACAACATGGGGAGATAAAATGTAATAGAGGCCGCAACCGAGTGATTTTAATGGAAAATGGGGCTAGACTAATTTGAGCACCAACAATTGGAATATCAAAAGAAATCTTAATTCTTCTTACGATGATATACTAACTCAGACTATGTTGGATCTCTTGATGAAAGGAAATCAACTTTTGGATATGTTTCTTATCTCGATCTGGGCCTATCTCTCGGATTACCAAGAAGAAAATTGTTGTCATTCTCTCATCAACCGAGGCATATTATTGCATTGCACTAGGACATATGTGTGAAGTCCAATAGTTTTGTTGCATTCTTGCTGACATGGATGTTCTTAAAGAAAAGCTACCTATCATTCATTACGACAATCAGTGTGTGTTGAAGCTTGTGAAGAATCTAGTTTTCCATGAACAAAAAAATCACATTGAGGTTGAATGTCATTACATTCAAGAACAAGCCTTGAACTACGATATCAAGCTCTAGTATTGCCCAATGATTCTTAGGTAGCTGATATATGCACCAAGTCTCTTGGCAAGGTGAAACTCGATCTGTTTTGGGGTACATTTGTAAAAACAAATCAATAAGGGGAGAATGTTGGCGTAATATATTACATTGTAATCATGTGAATTCACCTTCCCCACATCAGATCTATTGTTGACCATTGGTTTCCATCTGCTCTTACGCCATGGCATGTACATATTCATCATTTCTTCATTGAATGATCATAGAATAATATTATCTTCTTGGTAAACAAATATTTCTACATCCAATCTAGTTTGCTTACTATACCACTTGTGGTGTCATTGGCTAAGGGGAAATAAAGAGGGCAAGGGTTATTGATGCTTCTTGGTTGAGGATTTATGGTATTTCATACCAGACATGACTTCTTTGCACTTGCAGTAAGTATTCTAATAATAAAAGAAATCACACATTTCCAATATACCTTTCCAAGTGCACTGTAAATACAATTGGCTTGATCCTTTTGAATTTTCTTAATTTCATTAAATAAACATCATTGAAATAAAATTCCACACACATTCTCTGTTTTAGAGTATAAATTGAGCGTGAATACATTATCACTTTGTAAGCATGGTGTGACACACTTATAATGCTACATTGATATTCAAATTGTTTAATTCCTTATGATTGTTTCTGACCCTTGAGAAAGGTTTCAGCATTAGGTGCACCATCCTAATTTCTAAATTAAACATTAAATGACAATCTTGATTCTATAAACACAATGTACTCTAGATTGCTGCACAACTTTGTTGAATTCTTGTGTGATTTTATTTTGCAGCAGCTTTGAAACCTAATATATGGACTGGAAATGTCAATATAGAAAACTATAGGCTAATATCTTGGTGGTCTAAGAAGGTATTTTCGCTGTATGTTTTTTTCCCACCAAACGTATTTGCCTTATAGGCAGTAATTGCAACTAAGATTGTACGTTGTATATGTATAAAGAAAATAGGGTGGTGCCATGGTTAGATGTATCACATTAAAAAGGAAAGGGTCCGACATGCATCAGTCACTACCCTGCTGCTCAGGTACCACATTCTATTACGGAAGAACTATATCGACGATCATATTTGCCATTATAAATTTATGCCATAATGTAGTCAAATATGCGAATTGAGAATATAGAAATCTACTCGGTTGCAAGTTTCTTTTTGAGATGTGGGTAACGCGACATATTTATTCATATATCACACTTGGTGTTGGTGTGGTTGATTAAAATAAAGATATTGTTTAGTCTGTATTTAAGTGAAGAAATTGTCAATTGATGTTAATTTGCATCTTATATGAGAGGATTAAGGATGTTATCAGTGTGGTGTGGAATTGCGAAACTGTAATTGAGCAGCAAAAGCAGATAATCTATCCAGTTCCATGATAATTTAAAATCCAAATATCGTTGAAGAATGGTCGGTAAAAACTTAGAAGAACCCTTCAACATGCTTACCAATGTTAAGTTGGGTCTCTCTTTCTATAAGCCATTCTTTCCATTTGCTTGCCTATAGAATTACGGCAACTCATTTTTGTGAAGCTCCTGATAAAGTAATTGGTTCTTTTACTATTAAGAGTTATAGAAATTAGGAGAAAAGCTGAAACCGGGGTTTTATGGAATGGTGATGGATTTTGCGAAACATCAACAATCTTTATGGTGGCCTCCTTGATCTATTTACACAATGTTTTCGATGTTGAAATCCCGTGGGTGTATGTACTTGACCTCTTTCATAGAAGAATTCATATAGTGCATGCTGTTAATATCATTAAATGACGAAATAAATGATCAAAGTTATACATAAATCATAATATGTTGACATTAACAAGCTCACAAAATTCAGCTTGGCTTGACTACTTAATGGGGTGAGTTCATCAAACGTCCTCAACAAATTTGAGTTTACCAATTTTATTGATATCTAAATTGTGTTCAGGTTAGATCTTATAATATCAATATATGCTTACGTACCTTACTTCTCCTTTTGCAATTGTAAAGACATATTTGCAATCTAGATTTGTTAATAACTTCTTTGGTGGATTCACCGTTACGCATTACTCTTTCTTGCAATTAGTTGTGTATATTTGTATGTTTCTATATTTTTTTGAGTGTTTTGAAGTTCATATTTTACATGAATAATGAATGGTTACATATGTCAGTGAGACCTTACAAAAATTCCCTTGCTTCACGTGTTTTAAGATGGATTAAAAAATGTTCATTTTTTTACTATTGTTATTTGTTGTGTTTCTAGTTTGTTTTGGAAAGAGACAATTTCTCTCCACATGTTTTTGTTATTATTAGGAAAAGTAAGAAGAAACTTTCTTTTCCATTCATAGGTTAGTTTTAATTACATGTCGTTATTTTAAAAGTAAAAGAAAATAAACTAAATAGCGTTGTTTGCATGAACAAAAGCATGCACTATTTGTAGATGATAGTTCTATTTTTAAGATGTTCTATTTTTAGAGTTGAGTGTTCTATTGTTAGATGAAAGCCCTCTATATATTAGAGGAAATTGCAAGCATTTTACACAAAAATTGTATTGAGTTGAAGCACTGACAAGGAAGAAGATATATATGCACAAAAGTGCTGATTTGAGTTTGGAATTCATTTTTTTGTCAATATTCTATATTTTATTTTTTTTGTTTATTTTTTTATTTTCTTGATTTCTACAAATTGGTATCGAAGTGTGGTTTTTAGGGAGGTTTCTAAATTGACAACAAGCTATGGCTTCTACGTACAACTTGCAAACACCGTTATTTACGGGAAAAAATTATGAGTATTCGTCCTTAACCATGAAGGCACTATTAAGATAACAGGATGTGCGGGAAATCATAGAGTATGAGTACATAGAACTCACATATGTAGCAACATATAATGTAATCTCATAGACACAAAAATATAATTTGAAGGAATTAAGAAAGAAAGACAGAAAAAAACTTTTCTATATTCATCAAGCCATACATGAAAGCATCCTACCTAGAGTGGCATCAACCAGTAAAGCACAAGAAGCATTGGACACTCTCCAAGTTACGTATCAAGGTAAAGAGAAAGTAAAATCCACAAAGCTACAATTACTTCGAAGGGATTTTGAAAATAGGTTAATGAAATATTTAGATTCTGTAGAATCATTATTTTCTTTTGTAGTTGGTTTCGTTAATCAAATTAAATCCCATGGTCAAACTATTGAAGTCGAAAGATTATTGAAAATTTGTTTAGAAGTTTTCTTGCAAAATTTTCTCCTTTGGTAATTCTTTATTGAAGAAACTAAGGATCTAAGTAAATTTTAAATTGATGAGTTGCATGCATCCATACTAAATCATGAACAAAGGTCGAATAGATCACATGCGTTATAGATCAAGGTTTTTCATCATAGGTATTTGGAATTTTTAGAAGATAAAGAGGAAGCTTCAACCTTAGAGGAAGAGGAAGAATTTTATTTAGAGGGAACAACAGCGGTCCATAAAACTCAATTGGAAGAGGAAATAGTCAAGATCACAATTGTAATCAGTTTTCTAGTCTGAGATAGGATACGTTACATGTGTAATGTCACTATTGCAAGAAATATGGGCACTATGCTTATGATTATAGGAAAAAGTAGTATAATCATAACAAGAAGAATCAAAATCAGGTTGGGAGCTCTAATCCAAGATCCATGCTTATTCCATGCAGAAATATTTCCAAATCAACACCTTATTCATCCTATTAAGTATAATCTATCACAAGAGAGTCTTTGTGATGTCTACAGTATTAGGATTTTTTGACTGCAATAATGACATGTAAAGTAACTTAGATTTATTTTCTAATTTTGATGAGTCAGTAAAGACAAATGTTACCCTTGGAAATACTAACACAATGTTTATAAAAGGAAAAGAAACAATCAACATTCTAACTAAAAAGGGGTAGAAAAAGATTATGCATTATGTTTATTATGTTACAGGTTTAGAGAAAAATCTAATGAGCATTGGTCAATTGGTATAAAAAGGTTATAGATTTTACATTAAAGACAACGAATGTGTGATCTTGAATTAAGCTCCATGTACTCATATTATTGCTAAAGTGAAGATGACAAACAATAGAATGTTTCCTTTGAAGATTAGACTAGCCACAACTAAAGCTCATACTACTGAGATAAGTCCGGAGCTAAATAAAATGATTAAGATTTTTAGTCAGTTGCGAAAGATGAATCATGGCTATGGGATGTAAGGTTTTTTCATTTAAATTTTGGAGGTTTGAAATTGTTACACAAAATTAATATGGTAAAAGGTTTTACTTTGATTTAGAATCTAGAGAAAGTTTGTGAAGGTTGTATTTTGGGGAAGCAACACAGAGAGTCCTTCCTAGTTGGAAAAATAGCAAGAGCAAGTGCACTACTTGAAATTGTTCACTCATATTTATGTGGACTTATGCAAACAAATTCTATTGGAGGTTATTCATATTTTATGACAATCATCGATGACTATACAAGGAATACATGGGTGTACTTTTTAAGACACAAATCATATGCTTTTGATATATTTCAGTAGTTCAAGGCCTTAGTGGAAAAACAAAGTGGGTACTACATCAAAGTTCTAAGGATAGACATAGGAGGTGAATATGTTTCCAATGTTTTTAAGAATTTTTACAAATATCATGGTATACACAACTAGTTTCTACTAACTATATGCCACAAAAGTATAACAAAGTGTTGTAGAGAGAAATAATAGAACCATCATGGAGATGGAGAGAAGTATGATGAAGGAAAAACATATTTCAAATGAGTATTGGGAAGAAGTAGTAGAAACTGTTGTTTTCATTTTAAACAAGTGTCCAACGAAATTTTTTGTAAACATGGGTCCTCAACAAGCTTGAACTAACTGGGAAACACATTGTTTGTCATTTTAAATCTTTGGTGTTATGGAATGTGCACATGTTCTGTTGAGCTAATGAGGAAGTTAGAAATCAAAGGAAAAAATTACATATTTGATAGATATTCATAGAATACAAAATCTTATAAGTTGTTTAATCTAGTTATAAGAAAAATTCATAGCAATGTGATGATGTACAATTTGTTGAAAATGAGGCATATAATGGAATTATTGAGAGAACATTCATTGTAAAAGTAGTTATTCCTCATGATGATATAGAAGATGACACTATAAATTTGTAGGATATTGTGTCTTCTTCGAATCTTGGACATGCACCACAAGTTGTAGCACAAACTACCCATCCATCTACAACTAGGATGTCTCCAATATTTCATTCATCTTTAACCATGCAAGAGACACTAAAAAGAACATTAGAAGTAAATCCTTATGTATAAAACAATCCATCATCGATAACACTTTGTAGAGGAAAACAAAAATTCTTAGTGAGATTTATGATGTTGATACAACTAATTATTTTCCAATTTTTGATTTTTTTCTCAAGCTGCATATCTAATTTACTTTAAAGAGGTTATAAAAAACGAAGTTTTGGTTCAAGCCATGGATGATGAGAAATACACTACGGTGAAGAATTTGACATGAGAATTAGTATATATTACAAAAGGAAAGGACATGATAGGATTGAAGTGGGTCTAAAACATCAAATATATTGTTGATTGTAATATACATAAACATAAAGGAACACTTTAGTTACAAGAGGTTTTTCACAACAATATTGAGTATATTACAATGATACATTTCCACCGTGTGAGTTTTTGACACGTTAAGAATAGTTTTAACAATTGTAGCTCAAAATAATTTTTTTACTAGATTGGGTAAAAAAAAAGGAAGAAGGATCCGAAAATCCATACAACGAAAGAAGCATCATGACAACACTCGAGAGAGGAACAAAAAGATAATCAGGACCGAGAAGAAAGAATTAAGAAAACTTTACCTAGGAAATTAGGTCCACACAACAACAGGGTAGTCACGGTCCGCACATAGTTAGTTGATCACTTGGTTCTCTACGGATTGCACTATTTTCCACCCATCATCAGAATTTCCAACAAACCCAAATGTCTCCTTGAGATAGTTTGTGTAATTTTCCCCCTCCCAAAAGTACAAAGATATATATGCTCGAAATGTTGATTTGTGTTTGGAATAATTTGGTTATTTGCAATATTCTTTATTTTCTTTTTGTTGTTTGTTGTTTTTTTTTTTCGCCAAATTTCTACTTTTTGTGATATTTAATAGGTCCATGCTACAAGTAAATAGTTATGACAACACTCACACCATGTTGTTTTTCATTACTTTTTAAAAAATTGAATCTAAATCCATTCAATGTGAGCTTGATCCCTCATTTGGCTTTATTTTACATGCTACCATATACGCAACTTTCATAACTTGAATTTTTGTGAGTTTTTAGAAAATATTTATTCTAAGGATATTTGTTTCCTCTAGGATATTTTTGATCTTCTAATAAGTGGATTATTTAGAAATTCAATTACAATCTATATTTATTAACATGTTCCTTGGGGGTTTTTGTAGTTTGTTTCTTGATATGGACTAGGTCCATGTTGTAATTTGATAGTCATATAAATGCATGAGGGGTTCAATAGTTACCAATCATGGAGAGGCGGAGTTGTTTTACTTTTTTTTTTTGAGAAACTAGTCATGGATGTAGTATATGTACCTTTAGGCTACAATAAAAGCCATCACGAAATAATTATAATAGTAAGTAGTATAATCTTCCATATTGAGGAGAATCCCACTGCAAATCCTACTACAAATCAAGATATATAATGTAAAAATTCCTTGTGCAATTGCTTCCACTATTCCTAACACCATCAACACATAATCTTGTGTATTTACAAATAACAAAAACCATAGAAGTCCATAGTTGTAACTTAATCACTCGCTTATTTCAACTTCTCGTTATGTTGTGTTTTTCCACTACTCATTTCCAGTTCTATGTTCTCATGTTGTTTTTGTTTGATGTTTTGATAGTGCGAGCTTGATAATTTAAATTTCTATAACATAAATATCTGAGTATTGTTTTATAGTAAGGGGATTAACTTGGGATTAAGTTACATCCATTATCATTTTTCTTTTCTAGACTTAAAAATTCAAACTCTAGTTTTCATTTGTCTTTTGAAATTTGAGTACCATTTTCATTCAAATAATTAATTTTTTTAGCAACCTAGTGTTTTCATTATTTTTGAATGCTTTATATTGTTTTATATTCCCACCCACTACTAGTAAATTAGTGGTGGATAGGGAGAAGTATTGAATCTATTGTTTGTAGGTAAATGCAATAAATTTATCTTGAGTCACTTTTCAACAATCCAAAGTCTTCATAATAACTTGAGAGCCTCAAAATATTTGCTGTCAAAATATCAACTTAAATCTTAGTCTTAGCTAGAAAATGTTGGAAAGTTTATTTGAAACCTCTTTCTATTGAAATTTGAAGAGAAATTTTGATTATTGCTTATGATAATTCTTGATACTCCCTTCCCTTGTGCAATTTAATGGAAATGTAAATGATTCTCTATTTGTCTAAAGTTATATGTTGTTTTTCTTATGTGGCCAAGGATTGAGGATTGTATGATATGCCAAAGGATAAGATGGCTAAAAATGATCTAAAATGAGCTTTGTTTGCTTTTTGATTTTTTTTTTTGGAAATATGCATGCATGTACAACGTGTAATTTCCCCCACAACATTTTAGGAAGTTAAATTTAGTTAGCTGCGAGTTGTCTTATTCATGGTGTCTCGTAGCTTTTAGTCGAGTCTTAATTTTACAAATTATATTAAAGCACATAAATCAAAAATAAATATGGTTTATTTCATGCATAAAATGTATTGATTTAAAGAAGCGAGTTAATTTTAAATTGCTCTGTTTTTAGAGATGTAGGTGGTAATTGTAATTGTTTTGGAAAGACAAAAGTGTGTTGCACACACAACTTGAATGTAATGAGCCGAAGCTCTGAGTATGAAGATTTAATTAATAACGCATAACAATGCTAGTTTGATGTTTAATCTATTATTTGTAAGTTATTTTATTGTTCTTTTTATTTTCTTTATGTTGTTTGTTGTATAAGACTGTAGAGATTTTCTACAAATTGGTATCGAGAGAAGATTATTCTAGCAGTTTATTTAAATTATAGAAAGCTATTACTTCTACATCTGGTATGTAAACAAAATTTAATGGAAATAATTATGAGCATTGGTCATTGACCATGAATGCATTATTCAGATCTCAGGACTTATGGGAGATCATTGAGGATGGTTACAAAGAGCCCATAAGTGCTTATAATGTTTACTATGCTTTCACAAGTGAGAAAGACACTCTTAAGGAGTTACAGAAGAAAGACAACAAATCTCTTTTCTTCATTCATCAAGTGATGCATGAAAGCATCCTTCCTAGAGTGGTAGCATCTAGTCAAGAAAATACCTCTTGGGATGCACTTCAAGTTGCATATCAAGGTAAGGAGAAAGTAAAAACTACAATGCTGATTACGTCATAGAGATTTTGAGAAATTTTTAATAAAAGATTGATTCCGTCAAATCGTTCTTTACTTATGAATTTGGCTTAGTCACTCAAATAAAATCCCATGGTGAGACTCTTAAAGATAGAAGTATTATTGAAAAATTGCTTATGAGTTTGCCTACAAAATATGATCCTTTAGTTGCTTTATTGAAGAAAGTAAGGATTTGAGTCATTTTTCTATTACGAGTTACATGCATCACTAATCAATCATGAACATAGAATGAATAGATCACATGCAAGTTTAGATCAAGATTTTACATCTCGAGAAAGTAGGTATTCATGGAAAACGAAGAGGAAATTTCAGCCCAAGAGGTAGAGGAAAAAGTCCATCTAGAGGATGAGGTAGTGGTTCATCAAACTCGGGTGGAGGAGGACATAATCAAGAACAGAGTTATGGTCAAAGACAAGATAAATCTCATGTTTAGTGCCATTATTGCAACAAATATGGGCACTATGATTATTATTTCAAGAAAAATCAATATGATCGGGAAAGCCAAAATCAAAATTAGGTTGGAATTTCTTCTCCTAAACCTATTTTTATTGCATTCACAAGGATTATTGAAGAAAAAAATTCTTTATCATCTATTGAGTGTAATTTATCAAAAGAGAGTCCATGTGATGTATGGTATTTGGATTCAGGGTCCAAGTAATCACATGACATGTAATCTAGATTTGTTTTCTAGTTTGGATGATTCGATTAAGAGTGATGTAACTCTTAGAAATAAAAATATTATGTTTGTAAAAGGAAAAGACACGGTTAATATTCTAAGAAGACAGGGGGAGAAAAAAAGTATGCAATATTTTTATTATGTTGCAGGTTTGAAACATAACCTCATGAGTATTGGACAACAGGTACAAAAAGGATATTGATTCTATGTGAAAGAAAATGAGTGCATGATTGTCGACAAATATCCTAGCACTCAGTTGATTGAAAAAGTGAAGATGAGTAGAAATATGATGTTACCTTTGATTTTAAAACTAGGAAAAAAGAATAAATCAAATCGTATACGGTAAAAACCACGGCTCGGTTCATAGCCAAGTCCTACACTAAGTCAAATCAATCTTCTACTAAGTCCTGCACTCAAACAAATAAGTCATGTGCTAAGGTAACAAATTCCTACGCTGAGGTAAAAGAGTCCTACACCAATGGAAATAAGGCTTGTGCTAAAACAAGTGAGTCTTTCCCTAGTTCTTGCACTAATACAGTTGAGTCCTACGCTGAAGGAACATAATCATCTTTTCATTCAGTCATGAAAGATGAATTGTGGCTTTGACATCTAAGGTATGGACATTTGATATTTGGAGGTTTGAATTTACTTCATAGACATAATATGGTTAAAGTTTTTCCATTGATTTAGAAACTAGAAAGAGTATGTGAATGTTATACTTTGGGAAACAACATAGAGATTCTTTCCCTGCTCATGCAAAACAATAAGGGAAAGTGAACCGCTTGAAATTATGCACTCAGATTTATGTGGACCCATTCAAACAATTTCTATTGGATCTTGTTCATATTTTATTTCATTCATTGATGACTACATAAGGAAGAAATTGGTATATTTTCTAAGACATAAATCAAATGCCTTTGATACATTTCAGCAATTGAAGGCATTAGTGGACAAGCAAAGTGGATACTACATCAAATTTCTAAGGACAGATAGAGGAGGTGAGTATGTTTCTAATGAATTTATGAAATTTTCAAATATCATGGTATACGCAAGCAGTTTACTACCGGGTATACAACATAGAAAAATGGTGTGGCGAGAGAGAAATAATAGAACATGTTGATGAGGAATCACAGGACCCCAGAGTCTGCGTAACTCGATGGGTTGAGAATCTTAGTGTAATTGTATAATATGGAGCATCTCTCAAAGTGTGGGACTTTATGAATTAAGAGAGCTCTTCGGATGAAGGTCGAGATCCTATTCCTATGTTCGGTACATGCATACATATTGCGCAAAGGATGTACTCCAAAATCTACTCTAACTTGCTAAGGAGACAGAGTTAAGAAGATGCAAAAAAACCTAAACTAACAAGGGTAATGCACCAAAGGAATGCTAAAACACCTATTTTGCAATTAACAACAACCATAAAAATGCAAAATGATCACCATGCACAAATAACCAGGACTGCAATGAGAGATCATAAAGGAGACAATGAACACAAGAGAGGGTTGAAAATCATCCATAAACATGCATTATTGCTCCAAAAGTTTTTACAGTGCATTACAATGGCCAAGAGGCACTAACTTGCATTACAATTTGAATACGAGGCTTGGACTCCACAAATCCACTTATGGGGAAGAGAAGAAGGGAGGGTGTAGAGAAGAAATGTCCAACCTTTAGAAAAATGCACCTCCTTACAATATATAGGAAGAATGAGAGGAGATAGAAGAAATCCAAACTCCTGTTCAACCACCCCAGAGATGCATTGAATCCACCTACGAAATTAACGGGTCTCATGACACAACCCATGCCTCCATTTTCGTTTCTTGTTGGGCAATAAATACCTCATTACGGTGGTGGGTGAGAAACGTGACAAAGCCTCAAGAATGGCGGCTTGTATTTACTCCAATCGTAGTCGAGGTCATTAAAAGGTCAGGGTTGGGCACTCAATGCGGGCTCTCAATATTTTCAAGATCCAAGCATTTAAAAATATTGGCGGGCTACATGATTCACCAAATCTTTTCCAAACTACTTTGGGTTTGGAGTTTACCCATCCAAAATATTTGTGGAGCACTACGCGTTCTTAATATTTTGTTTCCCCTTCTTCACTTTACGGAAGTTACGATGGTTGGTCACTTGGTTTCGCCATCGGGCCTACTCTATTTATTTTTATTTTGGCTAAGACCCCCTCCTAAGCGCGCAGAGTAATTATGTCGACACTAGACACATGCGGGGCTTGAACTTTTTGGGACCTTCCTCTAGAGTTGATCTTTGAAGTTACGTTGAGCTGATGTGTGGAGGCTTTCGCTGACTCTTACACCTTTGCAATAGTTGGTTCAACTTTTGAGGCTCCAGACCATGTGGAGGCTTCGCGCTCATTTATGACCTACCATTTTTATTTTGCCTTTGAAGTTGCATGAGCGAGGCATGTGGAGGCCTCCATGGGATTTTGGAATTTTCAATGGCTGGTGTCCCCTTTTCGGACCTGGGACATGTGGAGGGTTGATAGTAGTTAGGGGTCTCTCTTTGGGATGCACATTTGAAATTACGCCGATGAGGCGTGGAGTCTTCCGCTAACCTTTTTACTTAGCTGATTTAGGTCTTCTCCCTTTCTTAATTCATGACTATGTGGCGAGTTAGCACTCATTTAGGGACTACCTTTTGGGTCGCACCTTTGAAGTTGTGCGAGATGAGGCACGTGGAGGCTTCTACTGGCTCTTTTATACTTAGCCAATTCAATGGCCGACTCTGCCCCTTTTCAGACTTTGACCACATGGAAGGCTTGTGATCGTTCAAGAAACCAATTTTTATTCTACCTTTGAAGTTGCACCAAGCTGACATGTGGCTCCGTCTGCAGCTTTTCTCTATTTTCTTCATTTTTCCTAAGTCCCTTATGTTTGGAAAAGGTACTATGTCTGACCCTAGAAACATGCGGGCTTCTAGAAATGGTTGGAATTTTTCAACAACCGGTACCACTTCCTCGGGCAATGGACACATGGAGAGCTGCGCTTGTTTGGGGTCTCCATTTTGTAGCGCCTTTTGGAATTACACCGAGATGACACATAGTGCCTTCCATGCGTCCACTAATTTTCTTTTCATGTTTGTAACCTGATTGCTAGTTTTTGAAATGTGGGCTTGCATAATTGAACCGACTCTTTAATTTTCTTAATGCGGGGTCATGTTTGATTAATTTTTCCTAAGGGGAAAAATTTGTCATGAGAACCATTATGAAAATGTCGAGAAGCATGTTAAAGGAAAAGAACCTTCCAAATGACTATTTGGCGAAGCACTAGTAATTTTTGTTTACATTTAAAATAGGTGCGCAAAAAAACTTGTTATGAACATGGTTCCTCAACAAGCATGGACCACCGGGAAAAACATTGTTTCAAATTTTAGAGTTTTTGGTTTTGTAGCATATGCACATGTACACGATGAGCTAAGGAAGAAGCTAGACAACAAAGGAGAAAAGTGTATCTTTATTGGGTATTCGAGCATACAAAAGCATACAAGTTTTACAATCTAGTTAATGGAAAGGTTTTGATCAGCGGGGATGTTCGGTTTATTGAGAATGAAGAATGAGATGGAATTATAGAGAAAAAGTGAGTATAGTAGTAACCATTCGCATGATGATAATAAAAATAATGCATGATGAGTATAGTTTGTAGATATTGTTGTTACTATTAAAATAGAAAATGCTTTAAAAGAAGTAATTTTAACTATGAAATGAATAGATGGAATCAAATCCTATAAGCCGGAAGCTCTAGGCATATAAAATCAAGTTCGGAAGGTGTTTTTAAATAGTTTAGTGACTTTTGTCTTTTGGGAAATCTTGGATTTGGAGGTTCATTCTAAGGCAGAACCTCCTCCTGTGTAGAGTGGTGATTTTGTAACCACCGCTTAGGAAAGGTGGTGGTCTCGGAACCGTCACTCTGTAAGGCGAGATTCATGGTTTTCACCCAGATAGGGTAGTGGTCCTAGGACCACCGACCTGTCTTGGGCGTAGTTCTTTCACCGATGACGGAAATTCTCATATCTGCTTTGTATAAAGTTTAATTGGCCTAATTAAAATTTTAAGCTTGTAAATTTACCAAGGAAACTACCAACAAACAAACAATGGCTAAATCTCATGGTTTTAAGCAATAAAATCTTCAAATGGTGGATTTAAAGTACTCAAACTTGTATTTATAAATGGGAGTAGGGTTTTCCCCAAATGGAGAACCCCAAATACAAATAGTTTTGAAATAAAACCAGATTGGTAAAGGAAATCCCTTCAATCCTTGAATGAAATAAATTACAATAATAAACCTACAATCTAAACTAATCTAAGCTTGATTTCTTTGTAGACTCCTCCATAGTTCTTCCTCCCTTGCTCCCATGGCTTCCTTTGCTCCAACCTACAAATCAAACAAGAGAAAAATAGACCAAATGAGGAGAGTAGAATAAAGGAAAGGTTTTAATAAGAATTCATAAGGAATTTTAGGGCTAGTTTAGAACCCTAGGATCTAGTGGCCACAATTTAATTGATCTAAGGTAAGAATATGAACCCTACCTTTGCTTGATAGGAATGCATTCATAAAGGTTTTTAATAAATTTTAAGGTATGTGTAAATGGGTGAATGGGGCCATTTAATTGCCTTGGGGTGCAAAGTCTTTATTAGTTCTTAGTATGTTTTAAGAAATTAATAAAAAGGACTTTAAGCCATTAAAATAACGAAACTAACATAATTAAGCATGAGGTTAACCTTTTTGGGAATGAACAATAACTAAAGAGGGGAAAACGCTTAACTAAGTAAATTAAATTAGGGCACCTTACTAAATGAATTTTAATTAATCGACCTTAGGGATAAAGTAAATTAAATATTTAATCATTTAATTTAGACTTGGTCCATCCCTTGTAAAGTTGAGATTATTGGTGTAAATTAATTTAATGTACCCTAGGGGTTAACACCCTTGTAACCTTTTTACTTATAACAAAAAAAAATTAGTCACAATTTTCAAGATAAGTGTTAGGTTTTAATGTGTTCCTAGAACATCATTTTTACGGGTGTTACAACTTAACCAACAATATTTCTCACTATGTTATCGATTTCGGTAGGGTTAGGTGTTAGTTATATCAAATCCAACCCATTTTTTCAAATCACACACAAATGTATATATTCTTCAATATATACATCTGTATGTGCTTTTACAGATTTCATGAGAAATAATAGACTTTGTTTTACTATTTTATCAGCAACAAGATTCATGCAACTTAAGGAAAGTTAATTTTATTTGACTGTTTACAATTTTGTAGAGACCGAAGCTGGTTTCTATTCTACCTACGCTAGTTGTTCAAGCCACGTCGATACCACGATGCAAACACAATTTGTTTAAAAAGGATATATATAAACATATATATTGAGTAATATATATATTTATATATATCTAATTTGAGTTCTAAGCTATTATTTAATATTATAAAACCCATGAGTGCAAAATTCTAATTCCTATTTGATTAAATGAACCAAATGAGTAGCTTTTCTACTAAAACAATGTGTGAAATTTGACTACAATATTTCCTTTTCAACTACAATGCATTTAATTATAAAAGAGAGAAAAGATCTTAACCATTTACTAAATGCAAGTTTCTTTTCCTTTCACAACAAGAATGATAACCATTTCAACAAGGAAAAACAAGTATAACTTCCATATATATTCCAAAACAAACACAACTATTTTACAAAATGGAAGCACAAACAAATTTTATTTCATTTTCAGATTTGGAGGAAATACATAATCAATAAATACAAATTTCAAAGTTCTTTCTTCAATCACTTCTAATACATGAATTGATAATAAAATTTACAAGCCTTCCACTTATGTGGAAACAACATGGCCAAATTTTACTAGAATAACTATCTCTTCCCTTAATCTCCTTGAATAGAACGCTTTCCAAGATGACAACTTGAGCTCCTTCATTTCTTCAATATCCAAACAAAACAAAAACAAAATGGGAGTAGGCAATGCTCTCCACCCAACCTATAATCCAATGAGAAGGAGAATCCATCCTCCTCATTGGCCCCGAAGTCTTAACAATGGAACAAAAAGAGGTATAAAGAAACCACGACAACTTTTACAAGGCTTCAACAATAACCATTCACACAAAAATTTCAACACAACAAGCACAATACAATAATGGAAAAAATATACAATTTTCCCAAGCACAAAGGCTTACAATCCAAGCCAAGAGAGAGAAGAAACATGGGGAATCACTTATTCCTCCTAATGGGTTAAGTTTCCACCTTAAAAGCCTCCAAAGCATCATTCAAACAACCTTAACTAAACTTTTTCTCTCTTAATTTCTCTTATCCTTCCCTCAAATTCTTATCCCTCCCTCAATAAACATATCAAGATAAATAAGAAATATTTCTTACTATCACAACGTGGGACACCGAAACTAAAACTCCCTCCAAATTCATAACATAAAATCTTATCCCTCCTTCAATATATCCTCATTTTATTTCTCTTTCACAACCTTAAGTCAATTCTATCCCTAAAGCCAAAACACACAACACTCATTCATTTACAACTAATTGCACAACAAATAAAAAAATAAAATGCATGTGTGAAGTACATACCATGCCATTGCAAGAAATAAACAATGCACAAGCACAATATTTAATATTTTCCAAGTCTAAAACAAGCACAAAACAATATCCCAAGCTTCAAAAAATAACTCCAAAACAAGCTCCTCCATAAATGTAAGAGTGAAATTAAAATCTCTAACCCCAAAACTTAAAAACAACATACACAAATAAAAGAGAGGAGAGAGTGGTGATGTGGATCCATGTAGGATGCCACATCACTTCTCCTCCACTCCACTTCACAGGGTCAAACACCAAGCCCAAAGATCATAAATTGGTGGGTGAGAATGTGACAATTTCTTCTTCCACACACAAGCCACTAACAATACTTCTAAGGAAAAAATTAAAAGCTCATGTAAGAAAGTGCAATAATTTCACCTTTTTACCTTCCAAATCACATAATGGGGTCTAATTTTTACCCCTTACCCCATAGGTATAGTTTTAAGTGAATTTAAGAGGTGTGGGATAAGCTTAACTTGTCCCACAAGCCTCAAAAGTGGCCCTTAAGCCAAAAGTGGCCCTTAAGCCAAAATTCAAGTTTGACATGCAAGGTTTATTACCTAACACAAAAAAAAATAAAAGCCTTTTCAAATCCATAATAAAATCAAGGAAAATATACCAAAATTAAATACCCCTTGGTCATATCACAATTACTTTAATTAACACAATTAATAAAACTAAATAATATTTAATTAAGTAACATTAATAAAGTGAATCACATTACAATAATAAATCACATACTCTAAAAATAATTAAAATGAAAAGGAAAACAACACATTTACCATTGGTCACATTTTATCCCACCCTCCCAACATAACAACATACACAACATACACAAAAGGACAAGTTGTGAAGGTGACATGTTGCCAATACCTAAAATTCTTTCATTGTTGGTCTCTTATCCCCTTTTGTATGTTGTGATATAATTTCATACACAAATCAAACCAATACCTCCTTGGCCTCGTGGCCATATCAATTACATTAAAAAATAAAACACACATATACATATAAATTCACATCATCAATTAACACAACTAAATCACCACTAAAATAATTTAATTCCACCAATAGTTTACAATTTCAAGATATTTCAATTATTTCATTTCATCAACAACAATGAGATATTAAGACTAGCTAGATTGTGTCACTAAATCTATGTGTCAAAATTCAATGTGTCAATATAAATATAAAGGAGTAAGCTGTTGACAATGTTTGCACTTGTGCAAAAATGGGCAATTCGAACTTCGTTATGATCGATGGCATTAGTGAAGTGAACCTAAGCTAGGGTAGATTCTTTTAATTTAATATTTGTTCTATTGGATTAATTACTGACTACATGTAATTTACAACTATGTGTGTTATTACAAAACACAACAAATCACATAGTCTGTAATTTCATGTTTTTCTTCAACAAAAGAACACAAAGGCCCCGAATGAGAGATGTGTTATCTTGATGAAGAAAGAAAATAAATAATAGATGAAGTGTTAAGTTCTGGAACAACAACCAAATTTATAGATTGTAGTAATCAAAGTTCAATACTAAGGTTATAGGTATTTTTAAAGTTCTTTCCTTCTTGATTAAATACATTCAATTATGTTATGGAGTTGGTTAATTCATTATACAATCCATATACAAGCTGAAATGCAGAAGGAGGTACACAAATCAGTTTCAAAATTCAATGGTTTATTCATAAGGAATTGTAAATGTTTCCCACACAAGCCGTGGGACGTGACTCAAGTAAACACCATAAATACTTGAAATAGAAGGTGCATGTGAATCAAAGTAAAAGAAAAAGAATATGAAGGAACCCATCATTTCCTTGTTTGTTTTTTCTCCGTTGCTCCACTTCTGCTTTGGATTTGCTCAATCTTCATCCTTGTTAGTCAACACCGCACCTTGTACCTAAAAAAATAGAAATATATTGTCATCCACGAGCTCGGGATTAAATCATGCTCTTGTCTTTGTTTATCTTCATGCAAATGAATCTCTTGATATCAGGAGGTATGATGATAGAAAATATAAATACATAAAAAACAAGCGGGAGTATTCTACATCAGTACATATGATTCTTATAATCATTTCAGAGAGCAAAGATAAATAGAAAAACTATGGAATAAAGAAAAACTATGGAATAGAAGAGAAACCAGAAATCCTAATGTTTTCTAACTAGTTTATCTAAATGTAAAGGTACAGGTAAGAAGAAGGAAATAAACACTAACTCTTGTGTTTACATATCAAAAATTACATTTATTTCAAAGATCTGAGACTAAAGGTTGGATATACAATGATATACCTGTATTAATCTATAAAATAAATGCAAGTTTAGTGTTGTAGATTCTAACAAATAGAATGAGATGAAATTGCAGCTAAAACATAATGGAAAAAGAAATATGAGAAAATTTTGAAAGGGCTTCGCCATGTAAAATGGAAAATTTACATCTTTCCATCATGTTATTTCACAACTAATACATGCTTGAAAGCTGTGACAAAAGATAAACTACTGTAATGATCAAATAGTAATCTGAAAAAGGAGAAGTATTGCAGAAATTTAACTTAGATTGAACAAAGAATAATGTAGCATGTTCATATTTATAAGAGAAAAAAGGAGATTTATAACTGTTTTTAATTTGTAGAACTTATTAAGTAATGCTACGTAAAATTTATAGAATATTTAGATTTCAAAATCCATTACAGGAACTTACTATTCATTTTAGGCCAAATTAAGGAAATATGCCATGTATTATAGATAACTTTTCCAATTAATAATTGTGGCAGTGTCTTATTCATATAAATTTGATCAAGTTCAAAAAAGAATTCATAAGCAGAATATATTTTTAGATATGCATGACAAATGAAACAAATAATCAAGTACAATGAAATCAAAGGGACAATTTCTTTTAGAGGACCACTATACATGCTAAAGTATGTTGATATATCGATTTCTATAGATGGTTCAAAGTAACAAAAGGCATAAGGTTACCAGAAAAGACCATAATGATCTCAGATATAACATTGGATGTGAATAAATAACACAAGTAGAGAAATAAATCAAAGATCAAGGTGCCAGGAAAGTAAGAAATCAAGTAAAACCATCAAAGCTACATACTAAACTGAGAGCTCATTCATGACAGTTCATACTGATCAAGAGATAGAAATAGGTTTGCGAAGTCTTTCTAACAGATTTCCCAAATTTAAATAAATAAAAAATACACTGAGGATGCAACAACTATAAAATAAAATTACATAGATGAAATTATAATTTAGTTAAATATGTTTCTTGTCTACTCAAAAGCAAAGTTTCAATGAACAAAGAAGATAATTCATCAGAGTTCCAACAATTTTCAACAAGCTTCTAGAGGTCTCTGTTGCATAGAATAAACATTAATGACAAGATGTGCATAACTTAAGTGCACTCAAATTATAGAAAAAGTTCAGATTGGAAGAACAAGTGTTTCAGAGATCAAAATGAAGTATGCATATTTCACAATACCGAGTTTTAGATTTCTTTAGTCAAGGATCACGATACGAGATAAAAGTAAGTCTTCTACTAGTATCACTTGAGAATCATTGTTCAACATCGTTGTTTCACTAATAAATGATGAAGTATAGTATTTGAAATAGTTTAGCAGTGCAGCTACAAAAGAGAGGAAGTGAACTAGTTCAGAAAGACAAGATTTTCAAATGAATTTAATACACTTCCCTAAGAAGATAAGACAAGATTTATGGAGATCAAAGTACAGAGCTTAAAATTCCAACTACCATGCAAATTTTAAGCATATAGAACTTCAGGAAGTGATTTCAATTTAAGATGATCTTGAGAATGCACCATAGTTACAGAAATGCAAACCCAGTTTGGGTATGAATGGTATTTTAAGTAACTATCTTAAGAGTAGTTAAGGAGCCAAAGCAAAACATGAAATCTCAAAGGACCTCATTAAACCTCAAGGCATTGAAGAGTAACAATTTCTTATAGGGATTTCAACATTTGTATTAATTTCTCATCAAAATCTAGAATAGAGCATGAAAGTGAGAACATCATATCAAGTTAAAGTTGCAGTCAGTTAATAGAAGTTCCACTATGTAAACTCATCAGCAAGTTATCATGACACAAACCAATACAAAAGAAACAAGTCATTGTCTTTCTTACAAGTAGAAAATAAGATAGCTACAAGAGCTCAAGTAATGGTAATTAAGGATGAAATTCATTAACTAAGTGGAAGAAGTTGAGAAAGAAAAAATGCAAAGCTTCTAGAGTTACCCAAGTTTAGTGTCAAGGAGTGGGAGATTTCACCTATAGTTCAATTTGAAGAAGCACTATCACTTCTCGAAGTCATGAAAAATATATATTCATGAAGAATGTACATCAAAATTTTCAAATAGTAAGATCTACAGATCTTGGAGGTTACATGAACATATTCAAGCTCAAAAACAATACGATACATGTCTAACTCTCTTCAAGTGCACAATAGAACAACTAAAATAGAGTAATAAAATCTACAATCAGTGAGCAAGAAATATCTCAAAAGTAAAAACTAAGAAGGAATATACAACTAAAACCAAGCTCTAGCACTCAATAATGGTGACAAACAATACAAGAAAATTTTAAAAAAGGAGGTTCATAAATTAATGTTTTTAAAACCATTAAAGACCAAACAGAACTCAAATACATAGAATGATAACAATAATTTTATGAGAGGTTGCAAAATCACACAAAATACAGAGTTAAAGACTTAAGGACTTATCAGTTTTTTTAGTAAAACAAACTGAAACCCTCATCAAAAAGTTCAGATTTAATGATATAAAAGTTAGATAAGAATGCCTCGATCAAAATTCTTTGAAAATATGGTACTTTTGATCAAAAAATTAATACCCATTTTTGGTTATTAAAACCAAATCATTGTCGATCTACGAAGCAATTTAGAGAGTACATAACTAGTGAGTAAAAATAAAACTTAATCCTGGTGTTGAAAACTTCAACAAATTCAAGATATCAAGCAATGGAGAGAAGATATTAACTTATCCAGTGAAGTAAAGAACTACTAACTGAAGGTCAAGCTCAAAGTGTCTCAATAATGGCATTCACATTGAAAAGGTAGAGTGCTCGAAATAGCCAATATTGTCAAGAGAATAAAGAATGAAACGCTTTACCAAGCCATGAGTAAAATAGAGCTCGACATACCAAAAGGATGGCGACCACATTCTGATCTCTCAATAGGGAGAATTTTATTTGAGAAAGTTATCAGATATATCTCGCAAAAGAGAAAAATACCCACATCAAGCTCTCCTTCATAAAACCCAATAGATTTTAGTAAAATAAGGCTAAAAAATAATCAACATCGGTGCAGTAAAGCTCATCCTTCCATGAAAGCTTAAAAAAACCAACCTTCAAGCTTAAGGAGAAATTATAAACAAAACCAAAATGTACCAATGATGGTTTTAAAAACCTTTTGCAGAGAAGTATCAAAGCAAGGGCCATCTCTGAAAGCTACAAAAAGTATTTCACATGAGCCCAAGATCTTCACGAATAGCAATCACCTCTATCAAAGAATTCATGTGAGCTCACTGTAGATGAAAATACGATATTCGAGTCTATAAATGGATTTGTAGGATAAAAACAAGCTTGATTACATGAAAATGGTGGTGAGATAAAAATTGGCAGGGCTTCACCACTCAGAACGAGAAAAAGAATGACAAAGTGATAAGCTCGATGATCTTTTACCCAACCTAACTCATCCAAAGTTTGATCAAACAGTGGAGATCAATCAAGTACCACAATCAATGATCATAAATCACCAAATTCAATGCAACCTCGGTTTGCTTAACCCATCGATGAGGTTACTAATCAATGATCAGTTAAAAGGTTACAAAGAGATATGGTAGGGATGAAGTCCCAACTTCTATACAAACCACCACGGTTACAATTTCAACAACCATATTAATTACAAGGTCAAAGCCCTAATCATGGATTAGAAGATCAATGATTAGAGATGAAGTAAGTACCAAAATCAAAGGCCAATGTTCGATTTAACTTATCAATGCAAACTTCAAGGAACAATGTAACTTAACCCAAATAAGTCCAACTAGCACCGACAATCAAAAGAAGGGTCGAGTCATCGTGAAGAGGGGACCAGCCCCATAATAATACAAATTATTACATTTGACCTTACTAAGGTATGAAACTATATGATGTCGATTAGTCAAAAGGGCGGTAATAATTATTGATCAAAAACCTGAAATTCATAGCATTTGTAATGATTTTTAATCAGAAGGGGCCAAATCATTTCCATCAACTATGTAAAATATTGAACATCATTATAAATGTAATGATATATAAAAAGGAGGGTCTTTAAACATTATGACCATGAGAAACAAAAGGGGAGCTTTTCAAAACATGATTTTTTGATCAAATGTATGTCGAAAAGGTCAAGCTAAGGTCCTTATTACCTTAGACAAATCAAATGACCTTAGTATCTTCAAAGGAGAAAAGTAAGTACATGTGGCATAGGAAATAAAAGAAAGTGTCTCTACACCATGGCATGATGATCCCCACACTTGAAATAAAGTATGACATAATAACAAGAGACAAAGAAAATCATGTAATACAGAGGTCAACATCAAAGTATAAGGCACCCTTTTAGATTCCTATTACCTTATTTTCACAAAAATAAGAGTATTATATTATGCACATGCTTATAGATTGTCCCCACAGTGAAGATGATTTATTTTACTAAGTGTTGGGAAATCAAAGGTATTATTTTTACATAAAGATATTATTTTGCATGTGCATCCAAGGGAGTAGAACTAAAGAATGTCAAATTTATTACTACAAAGTGGGTCAAATTGCAGATGTCACATCATTAGCTAGAAGACAGAAATTACATGCATTGGAGAAGACTTCCTCATCAAGCAAAACTTATTATTAGCTAAATTATTCATCCAACTTTATTAAAAATAGAACAATCAACTGCAATTTGACTGAGTTGTATTTTTGTAATCAAGGCTATTAATGCCTTATTGTATTAGCATGTTTATTTTTATTCCTTTATTTATTTATGATAAAGGATAAAAATATGATGCATGGGAGAGTACAATTTTAGTCTATTTTTAGGAAGGGTTGGATGAATAATTTTTCTATATATTGTGTGCATTGGCAAAGCTTGCTAGTTTTACCTTTTGAATGAGAGTTGATTTCTACCTTTCCTATTATTTGTAGTGCTGTGTATACTTTATTATTTATTTTGAATGTAAAAATTCCCTGATTCATCATCCTACCTTGTTGTAAATTTAGTAATCTTTGCATAATAATAGTGTGCATGCTTGTCTTAATAGTATTGTTGTGAATCTTTCCCTCAATACATCAAGTGTTTTACCTTAATAATCTACTGAAAACTATTAGTTTTTGCATCTAGAATCCATTATTAAATAGTTGTGCATGTATTGGTCAAATCCCTCATTAATTTTGGTGTATCACCCCGAGTTTTCAATACATTTACAGTCATCTTTTTACCCTCAAAAACCCAAAAATTAGTTTAGGATACATCAAAAAGGAACCAACCTTGATACCAGAGACTCACCTCAACAATAGGTATACCCAAAGACATGAGGTGTTTCCATTGTATCTATGAAAAGAGAGATCAAAGAAAGCTTAGAACACCTACACTCATCTCTCTACAGGGTGAACTTTCGAGAGATAACTATTTTTGGCATGCACTGGTGGGATAATGAATCATATACGTGAGAAAATTACAATAATTTACATTAGATTCATAGTAAAGAAAGGTTACTTTTGAATCAACAAGATACATCAACATATTATAAAGATTAAAATATTTATTTGGCGACTCTATAAGACTGATTTTAGACCAGTTTTGTAACATGTTTCATGCCTAAAGTGACTACAAGATCATCAGTAAGAGGAATTCCTTCTGGGGTTATTTCTTTTCCTTTGAATTTTGTAAGAAGATTAAGATTTGGTAACACCTTACCTTATAATAGGCCTGGTTTTAACAACCCTCCTCCTAATCCTCCTTCACCATGTATAAATTTCTTTGTTCAGATCCTAGTTTTTCTAATGGCTATTCAACCACCTAGGAATTTTTTGACCTTTACTAATGGAAGCCCATTAGTAATCCCGATTTATCATGATATTCCTAATGCTTCCATGAAATTTTTGTCGTCATTCACTACTGAAAATTAAGTTACATCTCTGAGAACACATCAAATATGTTGCAGCCCTATGTGCAGTCTATAATATAAGACATGAAGATGTGGCCTTGAGAATTTTAGCTGCATCCTTTAAAGGGAAAGCCTTGCAATGGTATAGAAAATTAGAGATTGGAAGCATAAGAACTTGGGATGCGTTAGGTGGTAAATTAGTAAAACAATTTCAAGATAATTTAGATCATTTATCACTCAAAGAGTAACTATCTACATTTAAGAGAGCTCCTAATGAATTTATGGCTAGTTTTAATATCCATTTTGCTAGAACTTGGGAAAGAATTTCAGCAAGTGTCAAGACTAAAGTGGACCATGCTTTTCTTTAATATCTTAGAGCCTGAATAGTGATATTTCAACTATGATTCCACTTATGGGAGGAGAGACTCTTGCAGTAGTTTATGATATTGCTATCCAAGCTAGAAATAGTCTTATTCAAGCTAGTAAATTGCCACCAAGGTATTCAATGCCTTTTTGGTAGATTTGACACTTATTTAAGTAGCCTATTACCATTATAGAATCTTTTATTGCAGCCCCAAATCGGATGATGTTTTTAAATCTTTTAGACTATGGGAAAAAACTAACTTCAATTGAAAATAGACTTGCATTGCCTAGCGAGCCTTATCAAGCTCTTTATGAGAAAAAATAGTAAAATAGGAAACCTTATCAACAAAATCATAATTATAGACAACCATATCAACAAAGGTAGTCGACCCAAAGGCTCCTAGTTCATCTAATGCTTTAGTCCCAGTTAATATGGCTATAGAAGAATGGTTTCACCTTGTAAAAAACCTCATACAAATGTCAAATGACCAAATAATTTCCTTAATATAAGCCTTGTTGTACAACCTCAACCTTAGACATTGTTCATGCCTCAAATGCGGGGGGGGCGGCAAGAATCTCATGTTCAAAAAGAACTTGAAAAAAACTTGGTTATTTTTAGTGAAGATGATTTTATTACAACTACTACTAGGGCCCAAGAAAATCCTAGGAAAGTTAAAAGTTTGAAAAAAAAACCTATTCTTCCCACAGTCATAGATAAAACCACAACTACAAGACAAAAATTAGCTATGATTATGTTGTTCCTTAGAAAACATCAAGTGTTTCAGCTGGTAAGGAACAAAATAATAGTCACAACTCGATCCAAGAAGATTATTTATACCTCAGATATCAAAAGCATCAGAAGTAGATTTAGTTTTTACCAAATCCTATGATAAGAGAGTAGAATCTATTTCCAAAAATATTGCTTCTTTTAACATTATTGATGTAATGAAAAAGCATAATGTTATTATCTCAATGTGGGATGTTCTAAGTATTATATGACAACAAGAGATGCTTTCTAATGAATTTGCTAAGTCAGTAGATTTCTTCAAAAATGGTAAAAAAGGAAGTTCAGAAAATAGACATGGTCTTTGGAACAATCGAACAAGACCGCATTAAGGAAGTTAAATGGATAGTTCAAAAGGTATTAAACACTCGTGATATCAAGAAGCCACCACCATTTTATTTATCTTTTTTTTTGGAGATCATTTAGTTTATAAGCTGCATGGTTGATAGTGGTGCAAGTAATTGAGTTATGCCAAATGAAATTGAGGAAAAGTTGGGCCTGTAGTATGAGCCTACGAGAGAGAAAAGTGTGTTGCAGCTAGATAAGATGACTAATAGTTTGTGTTATTAGACAACTAGAAGGAACTTTACATGCTTGTCCCAACATTACAATTGTACAAGATGTGACTGTTGTAGATTTGTCTCCTTATTTTTCCTTATGTTTATTACGAGATTTTACAACAAAAATAGGATGTTATGTTTCTTCAAATTGGTCATTTTTTTACTACACGATATAGAACTAAGGTTACCGTAATTTCACATGACCTCTTGTTAGATATTATATTGAGCCTCATGCTTCAAATGCTACAACAAATTACTCAATTCTAGATCACTCTGATTTCAATGTTACAATCATGTTTCCACACTTGATGGTGTTTATAATCTTTTCATGGATGAAAATACTCAAGAGGAACATTCTTATCAAACTTTTAAGGAAGTGGAAGAAGATTTTTTTGGTGTTTATTGATTGCATGAAGAAAATACACCAATTCCCGTGTTGTCCAAAATAGAAGAAGCAACAAAAGGGCTATGGAAGATTCACTTCAATGGAGCCAAAAATAAGAAAGGACAAGTGCGAGGTTTAATGCTTACTTCCCCTTGATATGAAAGGTACTTGTTGAAAAAAATTTCACTTGTGAAAAAATGGGCAACTCAAAACTTCGTTATGGATGGATGACATTGATGAACCGAACTTATGACAGGGGGAGTTTCTTTCAATTCAATATTGTTTCTATTGGATTACATGAAATCTGCGACTATGTGTGTTGTTACAAAATGTAACAGATCACATATTCTTCAATTTCATGATTATCCTCAGAAGAGAACACAAACCCTGAAGGACGAAGTGTTATCTTGATGAAGATATGAAGTGCAGAATAGATGAAGTGCTAAGTTTTGGAACAACAATCATAATTATAGATTGCATCAGACACATTTCATTGCTAAAAATTACGGTATCCTAAAGTTTTTTGTTCATGATTAAATACATTCAATTATGTAATTGAGTTGTTTAATTCAACATACAATCCATATATAAAGCTGAAATGAGAAAGAATTATACAACTTAGTTTCAAAATTCAATGTTTTATTCATAAGTAATTTCAAATGTTCTCACACAAGCCATGGGATGTAACTCAAAAGTAAATTACAACTACTAAAGTAAGAGGTACATATGCATGAAAGAGAAAGTAAAGGATTATAAAATAACCCATCACTTCCTTGGGTTTCTTTCATTTCAGTTGATGCATTTCCGACTGTAGCTTTTCTCCATCTTCATCCTCACTTCTTAACAAATGGCACTGTACCTGAAAATAGAAAAGGAAATATTTTCAATATTGAGCTTAGGGTTAATCCATATTCCTATACTATCCAAATTCATGTAGGTGGATCTCTTAACAACATGAGGTATAAATTACATGAGGATCAAAGGCACAACTGATAAAAGCACTATTTTGTAGCAGCATACATGATTTATTCACTCAGAAAGAAGGAGAGAGAAGAAAGAGGAAAACTATGGAATAAAAGAGAGGCCAAAAAGCCTAATGATTTCTAACTACTTTATCTAAATGTGCAGGTTCGAGTAAGAAGAAAGAAGTGTTGCATTATGTAACTTGAAATCAGAAAAGTACATTTATTTCAGTTCAAATTAAAGGCTGAAGTATAAAAAGATATGCTCGTATTAATTGATAAAAAAATGCAATTTTATTGATGCAATTTCTAAAAACTGGAATAAGAAAAATTACAGATTCTGAAATAGAATGGAAAAGGAAATCTAAGAAAATTTTGATAGGGCTTCGCCATGTAAAATGGACATTTTACATTTTTCCATCATGTTTTTCAAACTAATACATGCTTGAAACATTTTTACAAAATATAACTACTGTACTAATCAAATAGTACTAAAATAAAAGAGAAAATACATTGTAAACTCAAAGCTACAGATTTTAAAAAGAAATATAGTTACTTCATGAAAAATGATTTAGATACACAATGTAACTAAACACAAAAGGCACAAATATGAGCTCAAGATGGCAAGAGCTCCAAATATCAGAATGAGGATGAGATTGTAATAAAAAGAACATTAATTCTCAAATTCCAATTTCAAAAGGAAGTGGGTTTAATTCACAAAAAGAAGAGTACATCATTAATTAATTTAGTAGGTACAACTCTTCATCACGTTATAAGAAAAATGGTGAAATTTAGAGTTCAAAACTATCACATTTTAGAAGTCAAATATTACAAAACATGATCAAGAACCAAAAGAACATCTATAAAGTTGCGTAAATGAATGATCTTTATGACATTGATGTACATTTTCTAATGTTCATCATAAAAAGTACTCACAGAATCTCATAAGTTCAAAAGGATAACTATGATTTTGTGTTCACCGTTATAGATTTGAGGACATTTGGAAGTCACTTTTCTAAAGAAAAGCACAGATGCAGGCTTGAAACAATCGAAGTATCCAGGAGTTTTGAATAAATAGGATACAACTCAATGCATGAATCAGATGATACTACGTATGTACCTTATTTTGTAAAGGAAACAAGTATATGAAATAACAAAGATTTCAATGTATATACTTAACTAGAAAATCATAGAGTTTTAATCTCAAGGATGTTGTTTTAAATGGAAGACATGACTTCATAGGGATCCCGACAAGATCAATAATGACAGAAGTGTTTCTAGGCTCAAAGATTAGAGCCATACAAATCACATTAAAATGCAAGAGTTTTCAACGAATAAAGTGATTACTTTCTTTAGACCCAAATCGTGGCCAAAAGCAGCTTGAAATACTTATGAGATTTTAAAATTGGTGATCACGAGTTTGAGCGAGAACCATCAAAGACACAAGAGCCAAAGCTTGAGAGGATTCATAGACCACGTAGAGGTAAAGATGATCGGAAGACCGCAGAAATAAAAAATATAGAACTTCAAGTTTCATCATCTATGCATCGAGATAGAAATTTTACAGAGCTTTAACGAGGCAAATGGAGCTCAAAAATGTAAATACATAAAATTCAAATATGATGAGGGACCCCTTTAGAATAAAAATTTCATATTTTTATTCCAGGAGAAAATACGAGAATAATATTGCCTTACAAAGGTGTCTGCTATCGAGTATCGAGATAATGAAGCCAAAAACCCAAAAACCCATGTCATTTATACATCTGATAGATGTCATGATTTTGAAACAGTATAGAATACCCAAGTCAAATGTCTCTAAATCTGATAATTTTTAATCAAATAATTAATACCAATTTTTGGGTTAAAAAAATCGAAGCACTTAACAAGAATATGAGAAGATTTGGGTATATCATACATATATATATATATATATATACAATTAAGAGTAAATCAATGGTTCCTTGAGACCGCACAACAAAAAAATTATCTAGAATACAAAATCAAGAAAAATATTTTAGAACAGAGATCAAGTAATATATAGAACCTATATTTATAGAGAAACAAATCTTAATAGACACGTAAAGATCTACAAATACCCATAACTCGCAATATGTAGATCAATAAATCATGATGCAAATTGATAAGTAGAATAAACTCACCTTCCTCCATGATGACTTAAAGTAAAGTTACCATGCAAATCCAAAACCAAAGAATCACGTGTTAAGAGAATAATGGCTACTTGGAGTAGGCTCAGAACCCATTTCAAGCTCGAGGGTACCATTAAAATAACAAGTATGTAAGAAACATAAAGATTTCTCCCAAAAATAGAACCAATGAAGAAACCATAGAGAAATAAAGGAGACAGAACCCGTAGCTCTCAAGCATAAATTACCTTGGAAACTCAAATGCGAGAAAAGGGTGGTCGGGAGCTCTAATCACGAGGTTTGAGCAAAAGATAAAGTATAGAAATGCTCAGATTCAAAATTCAATATATTAGAAAAATACGAGCTTCCAAATAGAGCATCAATGATGGCATTGAAATACAAAATTTGTGCTCAAAATTCCATAGCATATCGGGCATGAGCTCGAAGATCATCAAATAATGGTCTCTAGGAAAATTTTGACATAGCTCCACTAGCTCGTGAAGAGCTCAAAGTGATAATGCAAGAAATGGTAGGGTTTCATGTGTGTTGTTGCCTTAACTCCCAATGAGTTAGTTTAACTCAACCAGAGTCCTCAAAGTACCAACATCACAAGCATCACAAAATCCTAGATAACTCAAGGTTAGCATCTTCCTCACCAACAAAAGGAATGGGTAAGTCATCATTGAAGGGGGCCAACCCCCAATGATTTAATAATTATTTTCTTTGACCTTCTAAGTTCATAACTATGATGCCTCAGAAAATATCTCAAAGAATTCCCACAACATTATGTTATTTGCAATGATAATCCAAAAAGGAATGCCTAGACATATAATAAAAGATGTCAAAGACTAAGGATTTAAAGTCTTAATATAACCGAAGGGGGTTAAAGTTTATACATGCCATGCGAAAAACTATACAAAGGAGCCCTCTAGGTATTATGTCTAATGATAGGCCTAAAGGTGGCCAACAATGCAATATACGTAAAGAGTCACAATCAAGTGGTTCAAATAATACAATGATAACCAAAAAGGTGGCCAAGTATATAGTATAGAAATGCTTCAAAGTGACCCTTTGTTTATTTTAAACCATAATATCATGCCGAGTAAGCAGAGGGAGGAAGACAAGTGTGCACATCAAAGGTGGTCCCCATGCATTGAGTGAATTTTGTAAAATGTTAAATCAAAAGAAATATCTTTCTCTCACACACGGACATTATTTTGCATGGGCATCCAAGGTGGAAAGTAAATGATCATAATTGCAAGTGTAAATGTCACATCAAGCACTAGAAGACATAAATTACATGCACATGGGAGGAGACTTTCTCATCAAGCAAGGTTTATTATTAGTAGAATTATTCATCCATGCTTTATTAAAAATAGAACAATGAATTTCAATTTGACCAAGTGGTATTTTTTTTATAACTCAAGGATATTAATGCCTCAATGTATTAGCATGCTTATTTTATTCCTTTATTTATTAATAAATAAAGGGTAAAAATAGGATGCATGGGTGAGTACAGTTTTAGTCTATTTTTAGGAAGGGTGGGATGGATAATTTTGCTATATATTGTGTGCATTAGAAAAGCACAAGAGAGGAATTTTTGGACACAAGTGCTTAAGCAGCATTTTTGCCTAGTTTTGCCCCTTGAATGAGAATTATATTCGCCTTTCAATTATTTGTAGTCTTGTGTATGTCTTATTAATTCTTGTGAATGTCAAATTCCCTGATTAATCATCCTACCCTATTAAAAATTTAGTAATTTCTACATGAATATTAGTGTGCATGTGTAGCTTAAACAATATTATTGTGAAATTTTCCCTCAATGCATCAAGTGTTTTTTTAATATTCTACTGAAAACTATTAGTTTGTGTATCTAAAATCCATTTTCATATTAATTGTGCATGTACTCAGTCAAATACCTTAAACAAGTTTGGTGTATCACCCCAGTTTTGAATCCATTTATAGTCATCTTTTACCCTCAAACCCCAGAAAATTAGTTTAGGATACATCAAGAAGGAACCCGCCTTGATATCGGAGACTCACCTCAAAATAAGTATACCCACAGACCAAAGGTGTTTCCATTGTATCTACGAAAGAGAGATCCATTTTGCAAGCTTAGAACACCTACAACCATCTTTCTATAGGGTGTACTTTTGAGAGATAATAGTTTTTGGCATGCCCAATGGGACCATGAATCAGATCTACAAGCAAATTACAACAACTTATAGCAGATTCATCAGCAAGTAAAAGTTACTTTTGGATCTACAAGCTGCAATAATTTATTCTAAAGATTTAAAGATTTATTTGGTGACTCTGTAAAGCTGATTTTCAGACCAGTTTTGTAGCATGTTTTATGCCTAAAGTGACTACAAGATCATCGGTAAGAGGAATTCCTTCTGAGTTTATTTCTTTACCTTTGAATTATGTAAGAAGAAGAAGAGTTGGTAATACCCAACCCTTATAATAGCCTTGTTTTGACAACCCTCCTCCTAATCTTCCTTCACCACATATTAATTTCTCTATTCAAATCCCAATTTTTCAAATGGCTATTCAACCACCTAGGAATTTTTGACCTTTACTAATGGCAGCCCATTAGTAATTCCAGTTTATCATGATATCCCTAATGCTGCCATGAAAAGCTTTCCTTCATTCATTGGTGAAAATCAGGTTACACCAATAGAGCATATCAAATATGTTGCAGCCCTATGTGCAGTCCATAATATTACTCATGAAGATGTGGCTTTGAGACTTTTAGTTGCATCCTTTAAAGGGAAAGCCTTGTAATGGTATAGAAATTTAGAGATTGGAAGCATAAGAACTTGGGATGAGTTAGGTGGTAAATTGCTGAAACAATTTCAAGATAATTCAGATCATTTATCTCTTATAGAACAATTATCTACGATTAAAATATACCCTCATGAATTTATGGCTAGTTTCAATATTTGTTTTTCTAGAACTTGGGAAAGAATTACAACAAGTGTTAAGCCTCAAGCTGACCATGCTTTCCTTTATTATCTTAGAGCATTAAACAATGATATTTCAACTATGATTCAGTCTATGGAGGTGACACTCTTTCGACAGCTTATGACATTGGTATAAAGGCTGAAAATAAGTCTTATTCAAGCTGGAAAGTTAGCACCAAGGTCTTCAATGTCTTTTTTGTAGATTTTTTATCCCAACTATCACCATTACAAATTATAGCCCCATCGTGTTTAAAGCTTTACTAGACTATGGGAAACAATCGACTTCGATTTAAACTAGATTACATTACCTAACAGGACTTATCAAGCTCCTTATCAGCAAAACCAGTAAAATAGAAAACCTTATTAGCATAATCAAAATTATAGGCAACCTTATCCACAAAGGTAGTTTGACCCAAAGGCTCCTACTCCATCTAATGCTTTAGTCCCAATTAATATGGCTATAGAAGAATGGTGTCAACCTTGTAATCAACCTCATTCATTGAAAAGTTTCTCAAATGGTTTCTGAATATAAGTCTTGTTGCACAACCTCAACCTGAGACATTGTTCATGCCTCAAATGGAGGGTGGGAAGCAAGAAACTCATGTTCAGAAAGAACCTGAACATAACTTATTTAGTTTTAGTGAGGATGGTTTCATTTTAGTTACTACTAGTGCTTAATGAAAGACCCAGGAAAGTCAAAAATAGAAAAATAGGCCCGTGTTATCCACAGTCACTTATAAAATAACTACAGGCCAAAAATCAGCTAATAGTTATGTTGTTCCACAAAAAACAACAAGTGTTTCAGTTGGTAAAGAGTAGAAAAAATAACTACAACCTGATCTAAGAAGATTATTTATACCTCAAATATCAAAAGCAGCTGAAGAAGAATCATTTTTTGCTAAAGCCTATGCTAAAACAGTAGAGTCTTATTTCTAAAATTTTTTTCTTTTAACATTGTTGATGTAATGAAAAAGCATAATGTTAATATCTCAATGTGGGATGCTCTAAGTATTCCAGGACAACAAGAGTTGCTTTCTCATGAACTTGCTAAGCTACATATTTCTTCAAAAATAGAAAAGGAAGTTTAGAAAATAGATATGGTCCTTGGAACAATGGACTAGACCACATTAAAAAGTTAAATGGATGGTTCAAAATGTTTTAAATTCTCAAGACATCAAGAAACCACCACCATTTTATTTGTCACTGATTATTGGAGAGCATCTTGTTCATAACTATATGGTTGATAGTGGTGCAAGTAGCACAGTTATGCCAAAAGAAATTGTAGAAAAGTTGGGTTTGCATTATGAACCTACAGAGAAGAGTGTGCTATAACTTGATGGAACTACAACGAATATAGTTAGTGTCATAAGAAATTTGGAGGTAACATTACATGCTTGTCCGAATGTTTCCATATTGCAAGATGTTATTGTTGTGGATTTACCTCCTTACTTTGCTATATGCTTATCTAGAGATTTCACAACAAAAATAGGAGGTTATCTCTCTTCAAATTGGTCTTTTTGTTCTTCACTACACATTATGGGACCAAAGTTACTATCAATTCTGAACCATTGGAAATATTTCACATCAAGCCTCACGCTTCTAATGCATTAGCTTAATTATGCAGCCTTAGACTAATTTGATTTCGATAATACAACTCATGTTTCAGCACTAGATGGTGTTTCTAATCTGTTTATGGATGAAAGACACATGAAGAACATGCTCATGATCCTTTCAAAGAATTTGAAGAACATATTTTGGTGTGTATTTACCTTTATGAGGAAAAACACCAATTACCTTGCTATCCAAAATAGAAAATACAACAGAAGGGATTTGGAAGCTTCATTTTGATGGAGCT
>CM031238.1:163023237-163149008 GCA_018340775.1 Taxus wallichiana var. yunnanensis | reverse complement strand
ATGAATCATCCTCATCAAGCGCTCGGCCATCCTATATCCAGCTACCTCAAAGAGAGAGAAGTCATGATCTTCACCACATGCCAGATAGAGGCAAAAACATCAGTATGCCTACCAAAGCTGAAGGCTCCCCCACATCTACAGATAGCTCAACACGAGTCTTCTCCAAGGGGAGCAACAAGGTATTTGTACATACTCGGTGAATCAAGTCTCGCCACTCATCAGCAGTCGCTACAAACAAAGGAGAAAACAAGTTAGAAAATGATCAAAGATAAAACCAAGAGTAAACAAAACAAAAAGAAATAACGACTAAAACAATTCTAACTAAAACAAATGTCAAGAGAAGAGTGACAACTCACTCGGATCTCCGGGCCTCCAAGAAGGATCTCTAGGATCCGCGCCTACCACTGATGCCGCCACTGACTGGTGTCCCTCTCCCACATCTGGGGCAATGTGACGGCCTACAATGGACTCGCCATCTCCACCTAAGTCCTGAGAGAGCAACTCCTCTAAGACAGAGTCACCCTCTCTGCACTCCGCTCCGCCCTCTCGGCCGTAGGATCTCCTGAGTATCATGCCACTCGGGATCACTATCATCCCCCACCCATCTCATTGATCTCCATCTCCTCTATCTCTCCCCCTGTGAACTCCTCAGACTCAGAGTCCACGTTAATGGGCTCATCGCTGCTATGGGTGGGACTGGCGGCAATCCAAAGTAAAGGTGCTTGAGGAGCACCGGCTCTCCCTTGAGCATGTACTACCCTCCTAGCTGCAATGGGAATACTGGGAGTAATAATAGTCCAACCCCGGCCTCTAGGACCTCCCCGAGCCTCACTGGATAGATCTATACACTGACCCCACTGGAGGAAGCATGTCACTATAGGGGAGGCCGAACTGCTGTGGTACTCTATCAAAGGGGTGGATCTCCAACTTCCCCGCCCTATCTACCAATTGGTTGGTAGTCTGACAAGTAATCAATGTAACAGTCTCCTCTCCCCATACCCCTACCATGGCCTGATAAGGAGTGGCCTCCATGTTTGCAAGTGGTCAAAGAGGCCACTAGCTGGTGGGGTGCTCTAAGAACTATCATCCCCATCCACCTCGCTGCCCTGATCGCCCGGGATCCTCTACCTCTACACCTCTCCCATATGGGGTGATATGCTCATACACCCAACTCATGACAAGAGTCGGGTGGCTCAGTGATTGTCCCTATAATTAGACTACCCTGTATAAATCATGGTAGGTAGTCCCGAGGATGTCTGCTCCCCAAGCATAGACATGTCCATGGCCCTCAATCTATGCAATAATGGGGGCCCAACAATATAAGAGAGTGTCTCCTCCCTTTTTCACAATCAGCCTCAAGCAAGGATGCCCATGATGGCCTTGTGGAGCATGAGAATTTCTAACTCAATAATGGAGTGGATCCTCACTCCCTTCTTCGATCCCATCGATACAACTACATCTCCCATATAGGTGGCCCACTGAACCACCTAAGATCTTGATACTGCTATCTTAAGAGACAGTCGCCACCCAAGGATCGGAACCCCCAGTATATGGTAAACATCCTCCAAGGTGATGGTCCACTCACCCCTAACTCCTAGCAATCGAAAGTATTTTGATCCACATCCCAGTATGAAAATAAGTCACATAGTATGTGACTAGCAGGCGCAACGTGAGGGACCTGCAAAATTTTCCAAATGCAAGCCCTTTGAATTGTATCTTTCTCTACCTAAGAGAGTTCCTTTAACACTACTGGGAGAAAATCACACTCCCTCTCCTTGCTCCATCTAATATACTCCTCTTTCTTCTTTATACACCCAAAAAATAGAAAAGGAGTAAGTTTGTACCCAAATCCAATTGGAAAAACTATTAAAAACATGTAAAAGTGCAAGAAATGCAAAAATAGATAAAATAAAGCATTTTTTGCTTTCTGTCGTGAACCGCCACCCTATACCAAGTGGCGGTTCCGTAACTACCACTTTCTAAGGTGGCGGTCCGTAATAGCCACCTTGCATAGGGCGGATCCTGTCCCGCAAGCAAAAAATGGGTCAGTAAGCATTAAAAATGCCTAAAAAGGACAATGCACCATTTTAACTAAAATTAAAACCTACCCTATGGGCACCCCCTAGAGACACATTTAAAACTAGTATTTTCAAAAATACCCCCCCAAGACAAAGATTTCATCATTTCCACATTTTAGGTTCAAAAACAATAAATCAAGAAGAACTAACTTGAGACTTCACGGGTCGATGTTCCACTCTCAGAGGCATGATCACTATCTCACCACAAACATTTTGACTATACTCTCATCGAAAACCATCACCGTGGGTCCCAGAGCTCAAAAACTATCAAATCAATCTACACAAATGAATAGTAAAATGAGTTCGTTTTATATATATAGCTTTCTAAAATTGATTTTGAATGTCTTTCGCAGGTCGAGCATCGACAGAGGTAAGTTCTAAACCCTACGTAGATGGTAAGTCCTCTTTGCATATCAATTTAGTCTTATTTCACAAAAAAATTATCTATCTACACTTGAGTCCCCTTTTTCATTTTGCAGGTAGCAGGATCTTGGATGGCGACTTTCCAACACACGGGCATGTCAGGTATAACTCCTAACTCCCCATTTCGGGACCGCCATACTCGAGATCCACCATTTTACACCTCTTCATGGCTAAGACGCTTCTTCGAGGGGGCAATATGTACGTACCTAAAATTGTAGGGTACTGCACCACCGAAACGATGTTACACATACCCCAATGATGATACAGGTCTCCTTGCAAGGTGTTTGGGATCCAGAAAAGCTCGCCATGTATACATTTGTATCCCGCATGCCCCGCTCGGTCTCCGCATGCTTGGTTTTACCCTTTTCCCCCTTTTTCTTTGCATTTAGGTCTTCAGTGATGATATCGCCGCCCTGCCTAGGATGTGGTCCTATGACCGCCATCTAGGATAGGCGCTGGTCCCAGAATAAATGCCGCCCCTACACATGGCATGGCAAAAAAGAGCCTGCACAAATTTTCCAGATTCTTTCGACGATCGCGTCAAACGTAAATCTTCAATTTTACATGCTTTCTTTAACCACTTTGGCTTGCATTAATGTTTTTGTTCCTAGTAATAGTGTTTTTCCTTTGTTTATAGTAAAAGAGTTCAATTAGGAGTTACCCTCTGGTAAATGCATTAGTTATAAATAGCCTTGACTTGTTTTAAAAAAATGGCCCTCACCTTCTCAATTCTCTTATTCAGCCTTTGAATTTATTGCTTAGAATTCTACTAGCTTCATGTTTTGCATGATTATTAGCTTTCCTTTATTGTTTAGAAGTCATTCAATCTTCTTGTTTAGAGTCTTGTTCCATTCTGCTCCATACAATCAATTTATCATAGAATAGCTTCATTTCCATATTAGAATACATTGAAGTTGCAGGTTTTATTTTATCACAAGAATACATTCTACAACGCTCTAGAAACTTGTATCATATTCCCGCAATAAATCCCGCTAGGAATTTCATAGTCAAGCTCTGTTCAATTGCGCTATCCCTCTCCTACTCGCATTGTATTCGGTCTATATCCAAAGCTACCATTTTTCAAATACCATCTTCTATTGATACTATCATATACGCACTTTTCTATATTCACGAGGACACAAAGGAACGAGGAGATCACACTGAGGGGATGAAATCACACACAACTAGATTTACCACTGTTCTTTAAATGCCAGTTTGAGCTATCAAAGTTCTAGTTACAACATATGAAATAGAGTAGTGAATTATTTTATTTTAGTTAAAATTTCTCTCTCCCTATCACTAGGGAAGCTGTGGGGATTAATAATTTCTAAGCGTGATTCATTCCTCAATTCCCGAGGTAGGATCGAGAGCCTTTCAATTCAAAATAATTATCTTCTTAGAAATTTAGGATAAGATCACAATCGCATAGCAAATACCCACACTAGGCTATTTTGTTTGTTTTAAAATTTTGTTGCTAGATTAGTTGTTCATTTTCTAAATATACTAGAATAGTTGCTCTTTAATTTCATTAAAATACATCATCGAAAATACAAAAATAGAAGAATGCTTGCATAGTGTAAATACTTCTTTCGTAATCAGTTTATTAATTTTAGTTAAAAATTGAATCATTTTGTATGACAATCACAGGACCTAGCGAGCCTAGAGAATATATATTTGAACCAATAGTGCCTCAACCAAATCTACCCATGACATTAGCTGATATAGATCAGGACCTTAGGATACAGGTCTTCCGAGCAACAACAAACCTACAAGCAATTAGTGAACAATTGAGAGGTTTAAACATCGAAGATGACAAAGCTTACACATTTTTGTCAAATCATCCTAAACTATAGACTGCCTTGATAAAATATCTGAATGACCATACAAGGATTCGAAAGAGAACAAGTATTTGGTTATGATCCTTTAGTTCCACAACCTGATGCAAGGGACCTCCTCATTGACATAGATACTATCTTACGCATTCAAGTTGCCAGAACACCTGTAAGGTATTCCGAGAAAATCATACAACTTCTAGTTCTAAACATAGAGGCTGAAAAGGCATATGATTACTAGATAGTTGGAAGAAGGGATTGATTCTTCACATGACCATAATAGGTCCACAACAACCACGCACTCATGGTTGTGATCCCCAAGTCCCACAACCCAATGGGCCTACAAATCAGTTAAGTATTGACACCGACTTACGAACGCTGGTATTTAGATCTTCACCACTCCCACCAGATATTATAATATAATTCTCCGTATTAAATATAGAAGCTAATCAATCTAATATTTTATGGGCTAGACCAGAAAATCACCCATAGTTCACTATGCAAATTCACTAAATCACCTACCACCATTTTCATGACCTTGTCTAGAGATATATACAAAGCTCCCACAGGCCACTTCCCACATATCCAACAACCAAGAAACAGGATCTCAGTAGAGCTCGACATTGATTGGAGCCTCCGAACAATGATTATATCTGAAAAACCATTACACTAATTCAGGTTAGGAGGGCCTTCTTCGCCTTAGATTCATAGATTCCATTATTACGTATTGAGGATATAAGATTACCCGATTAGCTTGTCTATATCCATTCATATTCAACATTCACCGGCTATCTCGGCACGACCTCGGGAGGTCGGGTACGAGGAAAAGGTACTTGTAGATTCCCATGCTCGCATGCCACTTTTCCATCATACGATTACTTATTGAAGGTATTTTACAAAAAAAAATTACTAAGTTCTCGATCACATGAATTTTCTATACCACTTTGCTAGAGCAATTTTTGTTTCTAGATGGGCCAAATTAAAATTATTCCATTGGAAGACTTTGGAAGAAGATTTATTCAAGTAGTATTTTGTGAAATGATTTGAGCGTGTATATTCAACTATATGAAATTTTTTAAACAATGATTATGGGTTCTGTTCAAGATGAGAGGGTATCAATGCAATGTTTTCTATAAATTCAAAAGTCTGAAATAGATTGGATAGAAACTTATAAAGTTTCCTAATATTGTATATATCAAGTTACTCTATGGAAACTTTTCCTTATGAGAGGGCACTTGAATTATGGAATTCACTCGTAGAAATAAGAGGATTTAGTAACATTCTGACTGATCCGGGGATCCGAACACATCCACCAAACACGCTTCTGATTCAACAGAATTCAATGACACAAATGAACGAGTTGCTCTAGGACTATTTCAATTTGATATATTTCATATTCATTAATGATAATCAAATTTTCTTAATAGACTTTATTTTTTACTTGTAACAAATTCATTTTTATATTTTGTTTTATTATTGAAATAAAGACAGTGATTTATTTGGATCCATCTGTGTGATTATTGATTAATTTTTTATCTCTGCATGAAACATAAATATTTTAAAAAAACACAAACTAAGCATCTTAAACCATTCTTTACTATTTATATCTCCAAATAGTAACATAAGAAGTAAGTAGAAATCCAATTACAAGTTTGCATATTAAATTGTTGAAAATTTTCAATAAATGTGATACAACAATAAATATAGTTCCAATTCAAAATTAGTCTTGTATTCATTCTATCAAGAGGTGGATTACTTTATGAAGACATACATGTTTTCATAAAGCATTGTCGGCCAATACAATTACAAAATGGTGGGTTGTCAATGGTTTTCAAATATTCTAGTAATTTTTTTCATATAAGAACACATTATGAGGGAATCCTCTTTTTGCTTATGATTTTGAATCATTATTTTCCTTATGCCGCCACATGGAATAAAAAAAAGAAAAAAATTGGCTAACGCTATGTTTTAATTCCTATGCCAATGTCGGAATTGTGACAACACACATGTCACATTGTGAAACTAACTAATTTTTTTAATTTATGTTCCAGGGAAATATTGATCTTTTTCTTGCACAAGAGGCGAGTTTTCTCAGTATGTATAGTGCTCTCTACTAAAACTCTTTATGCCTACAAATCGTACACCGACATGTTGATATTTTGAAGAATATTAATCTCCTCCTCGTAATATCTCCCGATGGAAAAACGATGGATCAAGATCTATTTTTTCCTTCAGTAATATTTCAAGATCCATCTTATGCTCCTTGATTATCCTTTTCAATGTATTATTATTATTTATTTAATAATAAAAGTTTTTCCTTCAACTATATAAATGCATTCAATATTTTGCGAGGCATTGTTCAAATGTGCATCGAATACAACTACTTCTTTCTTTAAATTTTCATATTTTTCCTACAAAATAGAAATAAAAATGTATTAGTCTATTAGATAAGTCAAAATAATATATTGCAATGCTCATAATATCATAATTTTGTGTGTAAAAGATGACCTACCAAAACTTTCTCTTTTTCTACATTTACAATTAAAAGGTTAGTTTAATTTCTATCCCATTTTTCGTAGTATGCTTGGGATTCATCACTAAGATTCTCCAACCTATTTAACATTATCTAAAAACATCATCAACATCATCATTATTATACGTAAATGTGTCTGCGTGAGCTTTTTTGGAAAAATTTCAAGCCTTGGTGGTTGGATATCTATGGTAGTGAAAATGAATGCCTTTGAGCATGATTATGGTATCGCCATTTATTTCCTTGATCATAATTTTTCCCTTCTCTCCCAAGTGTGTGTTGATTCCACATCGACAAAAACTTTCTGAATTATGCTCCCCATACTATAATATATCATATTTTGAAGGAAAAATATATCTTTTAATCATCTGTGAGTGGATTTTTACTTGGAGGAGGAGGAGAGTCCATTATTTCATGTACATATTGTTGCACTTGTGGTGAGGAGGTGGAGTAGATTGTATCATACCATGCATGTCAAAATAGTTACCCTTCTCTACATCGCCACTATCAAAATCCAAAAACTTATCATCTAGCTCAATTTAGTTCAAAATTTGGTTGCTCATTGTACTTAAGACACCACCTAGTGAAAAACCAAGAAATTCTAATGTTACTAAATGAAATGTTCTTGCAGAGTATGCAAGAAACGTTATAATCTTGCATGTAAATTTTCATATTATTTTTACAATACACGTCGGAGGTACTTCGAGGCATTTTTGAAATCTATTATGAAGGTCTATTAACTGCAAGAAGAAAACTACAAAGTATTAGAAAACTAATCATTATACCCTTGTAAATACTAAATAAAATATTTGCAAGTAAACAAAAGATGCTAAACATTATACATTACCTTGCATGCTCGGAGACGTGACCATTCAATCTTGACACTAAGAATGAGTTTGATCTATATCGTCAAACTTGGAACTTTCTGAAAAAAATGTAGAAATATTAAAATATTGTACCACTTACAAAAAGAGCTATGGTTCCTCCTAGCAGCTTAATTATAAATAGTAAATTTTATACATGTAGAGTAGTGTGATGGTATAGAAGGTAGGAGTGGTGGAGCTATCACCCCTAGGTCTTTTTGATGAGGAATTGTATCGGGGTTAATTCCATTGAATCCATATCAAAATCACCAGAGACCTCTCGAGGGGATTTACCCCAAGAAATAGCCTCCTTATGAGATATTACAACTATAATTATTCTCTGCAAAAGATAAAATTACTATTATTATTACATTCAAAAATAATTAATCATTACTTATTGTTATTTAAGTGAGAGACCAATCATTTTGTCATTAATTGTAGTTAGAATTTGTTTGTTCTATAGTTGTTGGAAATCTTGATGATAGAAAGCAAGTAGATAATTTGAATAAGAGAATACAATCTTGGATTTATCAGATGTATTCGCATTCTAGTAAGGGCATTTTTGACATTATTTTTTATTGGATTTGACAAATATGCACACCAATCAAATTGTTTCCATTCTTTTGTCCACAATATATACTAAATACCCAAAATGGAATGTCCATGGATCTTCCCTATAACACAATTCTAGCTTGAAATAGTGATATCACTGGATGAAAAAATTGTTTGTAATAGCTTATATAGCTTAATTGTAATAGCTGCAATAAGATACAATAAATGTTAGATGTTTGAGAAATCAAGTAATATTAAAAAAGAATTAATTGAAAATAATATTGAACTTACAATAAACATGTACATTGTAATGAAATCTCAAAAAAAAATTGTCTTCATTAGTTAGGACTAGCTTTGTAGTCACAAGCAACGAGTTTTGGAAAGGTAAGCCAGTTAATCGTTGGATGTCTATGGACTCCACGGTGAAATAAATTATACAACCATCATGGGAATGGAAAATTGTCTCTGCTTTTTGGTTATAAAAAGTGAGTAGGTAATCGAAGACAAAAGTATCTATTTTGAATTGGGGCATGTGGAAAGTTCTCATGAATTTTTTTTTTACATCCATTCGTTTGGTGTGTCTTTCATTTTTATTAGTTATGAAATCTTATGGCGCATGATATTTTTCTAGTAGAATTTGGAGGCAGGAGCAACCGTGGTTCTAGCCATTGTTGAAATATTTTGATATGGTCTAAATTTGTAACAGAGGGAGGGGAAATTGAAATAATGTAGGTGCACATTGGTTGGGTAGAAAATTTGAGAGCTCGTGAGCACTATGGATTTGTGAAAGTTTGTGGAAAAATTTAATAAATGAACCTCGTAGAGGTATATATAGGGCTCATGTTCACAATAATGGACACATTATGACAAAATAGTGGTGGAGAAGTTCCAAGTTAGTTCTTGGGGACTTGTATGAAGGTTGGATCATCCAATGGTTAATGATGTTTGGATCCCATAAATCACCCAACGGGTAAAATCCTCTAAACAAATTCATCATCCAACCGTAAAGGATGTTGGTTTGTAAAATTAGGACAAACAACTAATGTGCCCCTTCAAATATATCTCGAGATGGACATCAATATTATAAAAATACGGTCATCAATATTACATAGATGGTCATCCAATATTGATTAGATGACCAACAAGTTCTTTCCAAAGAGGAAGGAACGGTCATCCAACTTTCCACGAACATCCAACCAAGAAAGGTAAGGTGGCAATCCAATAAGGTTAGAGGGATGACCTATATGAAATCATCTAATGCAGAGGTGACAAAATCCATTGAATTCATTTTAGAAGGTCATCGAAAAAAAGTGCATTTTCCAACAGGAGTTTAATGCAACCATAAAGAGACATTCATCAACACCCATCCAATTTTGCAAAACCATTTGAAAAGACACCCGCAAATTTTCTGATCCACGAATCAATTTTTTGAATATTCATCGTACTTTCGAAAGTCTATTTTAGAGATTCTCCACCCATTCTATAATAATTTTTTAGAGGGTGGTCTTAAAATTAATCCTAGTCTAGCAATATAATATTTATTTCTGAAGAGACTACTTTTTCGGGTCTACAATTTTATAGTTGGAATAACTTGATAAAGCTTGAAAGTAAAAGAAGTTTATTGAGGTTCAACTTGTTCGGAGAAGTATCTACGTATCTACATGGATATGAGATACCAATACACTTCTTTCAAATAGAAACCGGTAAGCTCGGAAGGTAAATGTCACAAGGGTGCTCTTTGATAATATTATATCATGAATAAGGCTAAGGTTTCTATTAATTACAATTTTTGTACTACAGTAATTATGGGATCATTTTAGTAGGTATGCTTTATTTGAAGCAATGGATTTAGTAAATCCCACATATTGGAATAGTTTCCAAAATGAAAGACCTTTAAATGAAGACGACCACAAGAGACTGACTACATTGATTTAACATTTTTAGTACTCGTGTTAATATCAATGGAATGAATATTCTAGGTTTTCTAAGCAAGTATAGTTTGATTGATAAATCCAATCAATTTTCCTCTATAATGATTGAGCAATTCATATGTTTGGATAATCCCTTAGAGTGTGGAGGCAACAACCCATTTATGGATTTTTTAGCTAAGTACTATTTTGCAGGAAACCATGTCCAAGTTTTTCTCACTCGACTAGGTTATGTCAAACAATGATTTTGGGTTCAGTTGAATAAGGGAGATTTTTCAGTGCCTTCACCTTTATAAATTCTAAATTATAAAACAAGCTTAACAACAAAAATTGAAAAATTGTTTAATAATTCACACATCACACTACAAAATAAATAACTATCCCTATTATAGTGTTTTGGAAATATGGAGTTCAATTAATGAAAGGATAGGGGATCATAAGAATGCTAAACATATAACAGATAAATATATTAGAGATCACAACGGATCTATTGCACTAGTTGACTTTCAATGAAATGAAAGAACTTCTCAAAAAAATGATAGAGATGATCCACCATCAATACATTAGAAGCTTCCATTCGTGGATATGTGATATAGATGTTCATATAATATATTTAAATAATCAGTACATTATTATGATAATATGTTTTTTCTTATTTGTTTTTATCTAAAAATATAGTATCACTTTCTAGAATTTTGATTAAAAACTTGAAATACATTGATTTGTAGTCTTCACAATAGAAATACATTGTTTAAAAAATACTTATGTTTCTCATACACCTACAAATCATTAACATAAAAGGTTTTTCATTTTTCTTATGAACCACTATGTATTGAAATGAAAAATACCACTATTCCTCATTCAGCTTGCCTAAGACATACCTCGTATGAAACAAATTGAAAATTGCAATAAATTGAACAATTTTAAAAATTAAATTACTCTTAAATAATTCATATCCTACAGCATGTTCCACTCTTTATATTTTGGAATTACATTTTTTTATAAATCATATTGACTGACATTTAACTTTGTTAGCAATTCATAACTGAGAGGGGATGTTTCTTTTATTGTTGTTTGTAAACATATTAAGAAGGTTATCAATATTTTGACAAAGCCAAAATAGTTTGTCTCATATACCTTCTCGAGAATTTGCATCTTCTCTTGTATCATTTTTTCTTCATATTATTCTAGAATGCATCCTTCTTAATGAATTTGTGTATTTTCTCTAAAGGCATTGGAAAACCAACCTTTGTTAGATCATGTACCTTTCCAAGCATTTCGTAACATTGTTTAACACTTATTCAAAAATTCTTATGCTTCACCCACCATCACACACTTCTAAATGATGGATGATGCCTTTATTAAGGCATCAATATGGTTTTTAATTCCATCAAATGTCAGTTCTATGTCACTTTGAATTTGTAGTTAGATTCCAAAATTTTCAATTTTATATTCTCTTTTAAATCCATCACTTTCTTTTAATAGTTGTGTATTTGAGGAGATTTTTAGAGATTCCCTTAAGATCATCCATGAATTAAAACAATCTAATCAAATCATCATTTATTTTATTTTATTTCTCCCCAAATGGTAACCCTCATATTAATTTCTATCTTTTTATAACTTTTGGATAGTTTGTTGTTGTAAGACTATATTTCCTTTAACACTTATTTCACTAAATCTGACTTATTTCACCTGAGCCTATAAAAATATAGCCAATATTGCAATCCAATATTACTATTTTGGATTCCAAAATGTTAAATATTGGAATTATCTGTACTCCAAAATCACACATATTGGATTCCAATATCGCATATATTGGAATCCAAAATCACATATATTGGAATCCAAAATCACATATATTGGAATCCAAAATCAAAATATTGGAACCATACTCCTCCATATTGGAATGTAAAAATCAAAATATGGAATCGTTAATTCTCTTTGAAATTAAATTAATGAATTAATTGAAAAATAAAAAATAAGTCCCTTTCAATATTGTTATAGCAAAAATAAAAATAGTTTTAGGTAGTGACGATGGTAAATAAATATAAGGCCATTCCTCATTTCTTATTGTTATACTAGGAATATTTTATTGTGTAGGATTTATTTGAATGGAATATAATGTTTCGGCGTGATGATTCTTTACATATTGTATTGTAGTTATTTCATTGCATTGGAAAGTGGTATACGTTTTCTATTATCGAAGTAAAACTAGTATTTAAGCATGCGCATAATTAATTTTGGAATACACATTTCATTAATAAAATTTTCTCAAAGATTTGTTACAATAAAAATTTTCTATATTAATTTACATTCGCAACTTATACACTCACACTCTTAACTTTTAATCACGGAAAATTTAAATTCTCCCAACTTATAATCATACAATCTCGGGATACCAAATACTTACGTAGGACCATCACAAAAATAGATGCATGTATTTTATTTAAAATGTTATGCTGTATCATCACAATAACATTTTGAAATGCTAACTTTTTATTTATCATTTACTTTCTCCAAATATTTTATGCCCTCTACCACATTCAATCCCTTTGAAACTATTAGTGTTAAGTCTTTGTACAAATCGGTCATCAACCACATATCTTTTGAAAAATATTCTCCTCTTCTTTTCGTCCCAACCATAGAATTTGCTGGAGGGTTTCCTTTACATTTAATGTAATACACATTTTATCTTCAAAAATGTAGGGAACATTGTTTCTTCTCCAATCATTTTCTAGATCTTATATTACAATTTCATTGACTATATTGTAATGTTATTTCCCCCAATTGAGTAGTGGATTCAAGTTGGTAGATTATTTCTTATTGAAGGCCTTTGTCATCTTTTCAAGATCAATAGAAGTGATTTCGTCTAATAAAAATCCCATTTAAAAATATGTTGATGATGACTTTATAAACTCTTTAAAGTCACCTTGCATGTTGATAGTATCCTTGCTAAACTTCAATGACATCTCCCTAGAGGACGACTCGGTTTTTCTCAAACAACAAGCCCTTCAAATCTAAAATAAGCAAGTAATTCTTGTGGTTACTGCTGCAGGAAGTAAATATTTTTTCATGGGTCTCATATCAATTCTAACCAATGGAAATAATCAAATTTTTATCTTGTGGCTGCCACTTACCGATGGGTCTTGCATGTAGTATTGATGCAAGATATATTTCAAACAAACATCAATCTATTCATAATATAGTTATTTCCATGGAAAATGAAATCACATTTGAAACAAACATAGTGATCTACGTGGTAAAATGGTAAATTCAATATTTGCACTTTCTTAGGTAGGTATAACTTACCAATTGAGATTACGGATTGGATTGTATAAACCTTACTATTTGTTGGTTTTATCGATGCAAGATGTATTTAAAACAAAAGTAATCAATTCATAATTGATTTCATGTTATAGCAAATGATTTAAGCATAATGTAAAAGCATATTGTTCTTTGTGGTAATATGGTAAGCACAAATCAAAATGTTCGTGTTCTTAATGAATTTTACCATCCACTAGGTTCATTTATGTCCATTGAATCACCCATTAGCGCTAGCACTTGATTCGAGATATTGACATGGATAAGATATTTCTAGGCTAAGTCATCATTGGCTAGACTAAGCATCGATTCTAATGTATGTATCATTACGCCGATACTAATGGTTTATGCAAACAACCAACAACCCGATGACTAAAAAAATATGTAGAATTACATACCACCATGCACCTTTGAAATATGTTATTTGGTAATTCCTTCCTTGAAAATGGTTCTTATTCTAGAATTAGTTGATATCATTTTCAAAAATGGTTACGTGTAAAAATATACATGGCTAAAATACTTGGTTCTCGACTTCATATTTGTGTTGGTTACCACAATGCACTCCATTGTTAGTTTCTTCGGTTGTTGGTTGTTTGCATAAACCATTAAATGTCTTATAAATTTGTGGGGACTAGTAATAGTTCTTATTTATAAATTCACATGACTAACATACTAGGATTTGATTGCATATTTGTGCATGATGTGGTTTAGATTTCCTCATCTATAGTTAGATCTTGTGAACATAGATCATTGTCAAAAAAGGAAAATAATGAATATCAAAAATAGAGATCATTAAACATATTTATAAAATGATTGAAGCTCAATAATCATTTTATGTTGGTTGTAAAGCATCACATTGACAAGTTTGTACATCAAATCCTATTGTTCTTTAGTTTTTGTGTAAATAAGAAATGTGTAAGTAGATTTTTTCAGTTGAAATACATTTAACATAATCACATGTTTGAGTTGTATTCTAGTACTAACCTTTATTAATATGAGAATAGTATTGTCTCAAAAACATTTCCTGACTATGTGTCTCAAAAATAAAAATGACACATAGATTAGATTCAACTAATGCACGCAGTGAGACTTTGCCTCCATAAAGCACTAATACTAAATAATTCTTTGAACAACATCAAGGAAATATCTCTCAGCTCGTAACTCATATCATCACTTACAATGAAAAGGATGGTTGTTTCATTTTAGGCCAATTTTGCTTGCACTTATCAATTATTGTGGAAGTTTTTCCATCCAATCCCTAGTGAATTACTATATTTCATCTTTATTATCATCACATTTTTTCACTCCACTTATTGTGTACATAAGACACAAAATTTTGAAGTTCTCGATGCTATCAGAGAGTCTATAAGCATCCATCCTAGAATCTATTCTCCAATGTCTTTAACCTTTTCCATGTATTTTTTACTGTTTCTCTCAACATTTTTGAATATTATATTGGTTTGAGAATAATAATAATACAATCCAACACACTGGTTCTAATAACTGTTAGCAGCTCCATTATTACTTTAGAAGAAATATCACTAAACAAATTTCAAAATCACTGATAACACATTCTCGCATGATTAGTGGCAGAAAAGCGGTAGAGTTGATGGAATTTGGAACAGGTATGCACATTGAAAACTAAATTCTTTTGTGTCTTCCATCCTTTTGTGTATATTTTCTTCCATTGACATCACATAGTTGTCTAATATTATCTGAGCCTCGAAAGGAATAATTTCTTCCGCCACCTCGTCCTTTTTGTTTCATTTTTTTTTCCTATGTGGGAATCATATTTTCTCTTTCCTTTTCTCTCTTCACCTAATAGTACAGACAACTAGTGGTAGTGTGATTCATGCAATTTAAATTTTTAATTACATTGGATTCACTGTAGGATGTCAATATATCATTATCTGGATGTTTTTCTTTAAAATATTGTAGAACGTTTTCTCTCATTTTTCTATCTCCTTTTATTCTTTGGTATTAAGAATCAAATATATTTGCTATTATTCCTTCTTGAATAGGACCATTAACTTGACATCTCCTAATTGTATTTTTTCTACTAGTACTAATATTTCTTCATCATTCATTCCTAAGCATCCCGTAATAAATTGGATGTGAATCCTACGAATGGATTAGGAACAAATTTATACTTAGTATATTTCATAAGTGAATAAGCAAGGCCACAAGATCAAAATAATTAAAATGTTATAGTCCATTTGGTCCATATATCATCCGATAATAATAGAAAAGTCCATTTGTCGTATAGATTCTCGGTTTTCTATTATGAAAATAAAAAAGGCATTGGTTCTCAAATTTCTGCATTGAAAGGAAAATCATATGTTATATATTTTCATATAATGAAGATAGTTGTTGGTAAAAAATGCAATAAAATTAAAATACATTACCTTCCATTCTTCTGTTTTTGTTTTTGTCAATCTCGGACATTGAGGACATCGAAGTGATTTCCAAATGGGTCTAGCTTTTTACAAAAATCAATAAACTAGTGTTTATCAAAGTTCTATTCACTTCATTATTTTGTTTGTAAATATTAGTAATGACTTCGTTAGTTGCATTTACAGAAAGAATGCGAGCCCTTTGAAATTGTAGCCTCTTATCTAAAGACTTGTAAGTATTTGACCCCAATTTTTTTGTGTGCACATATTATATGTTGGTCATTAATAATATAAAATTTAAGGTCATCGCTTTCCAATTCTTTCAGATCCGGAGCTCCACAACCTTATTCGTAGACTACAAGAAGGGAAGAATAATTGCATCCCATTGTGTAGGAATAACATTTATCAACATGAAGTGTACAACAAGGTCAACATTATCATCATCTACAAAATGATACGATACTTTGAATGTAGTACATGGCACCTCAAAACATCAATTAAAATAATAATAATCAAACAACCGAGTAGTTAAAGGTTCTATTTTCGTGAATATAGTGGTTTCTTTCTTCAAGAATGTAGCTGATTTATTATAATTTTTCAAACCCTCCAAATTTTATCTAGATGTATCGATATCCAATTTATCCATGTTTACCTCAGCATAGTAAACAACTTGGCATGTTTAGGTGGTGAAATCGAACCTATTTTATTAAAAATGACAAACGGAAGAGGTTTTATATGCTCTATAAATGTTTCTAAATCATGCAAGCATGCCACATGTTTACCTCAAAGATAGTAAACAACTTGGCATGTTTAGGTGGTGAAATTGAACCTATTTTATTAAAAACCGACAAATGGAAGAGGTTTTATATGCTCTATAAAATTTTTCGAGTATCTTTAAGCATGCCACTATGAAGGTCTTCTACATTTAAACATCCATTTTTATCATTATCTACTAAAAACCCCAAATCCCAAGCATATATTGAGCAGAACATTATATTTTGTCTTCTAAGGCCTTAATTTCACGTTTCGTGAATAAATAAACATCCAAATCCATATCCATAATAAGATACTTATTATCTTCATTGTCAATGTATTCAACTTGAACGCGTATTGTACTTGAATAAACAACTGCTAACGATATAACCATACCGACTTCCTCATGTCCATCATCTATAACACAAAACAACAACAGCCGAGTAGTAGTTGTTAGGGGCATGGATTTCAACAAACTATTCCTCATCTCTTTTCTTCCAGCTTCTCACCACCTTCAATGAATCAAATTACCGATAATGTAGTGTGAACAATGGAACACATTTTACCTACAATTAGAGTAGAATATATTAATAATTACCTCACATATGGAAAAAAAAATTGCATTCTATGGTAATGTTATCTCTCAAAAGTGCACCCTTGTTGAGAGATGATTGCATAGGGTTCTAAACTTGCGCTGAATCTCTCACTTTCATAGATACAATGGAATCACCTTAGGTCTATGGGTATACCTTTGTTGAGGTAAGTCTCTAGTATCAAAGATGGTTCCTTTTAGATGTATCATAAACTAATTTTTTTTGGGGGTTTTGTGGGTAAAACAATCACTCTAACTAAATTGAAAAGGGGGTGATACACAAAAATTATTGAGTGCTTTGATTGAGTACTTGCACAATCAAATTGAGAATGAATTTTGGATGCACAAAACAATAGTTTTCAATAGAATATTAAGGAAAAATACTTTGTGTATTGAGGGAATAAATCACAACAACACAATAAGATAAACATGCACACTAATACTATGCAGAAATTACCAGATTTGTAGTAAGGTAAGATGATTAATCAGGGAATTGAAATTCACAAGAATTAATAAAGATGTACACACCACTGCAAATAATTGGAAAGGAAAAAAATTAGTTCTCATTCAAGGGGTAAAAGTTGAAAAAATTGCTTTAGCACTGCTATGTCCAAAAATTCCTCTTTGTGCCTTGCAATTACACACAATATATAGCAATAATAATCAACCATCCCATCCTTAAAATAGGATAAAATTTTTACTCACCCATGCATGCTAATTTTAACCCTTTATCATGAATAAATAAAGGAATAAAAATAGACATGCTAATTACAATGAGGCATTAATATCCTTAGTTACAACAATAAATTTCAGTCCAAGTACAATTGAATGATCTATTTTTAATAAAATTGGATGAATAATTTGGCTAATAATAGCCCTTGCTTGTTGTGTAAGTCTTCTCCAATGTGCATGCAATCTTTGTCTTCTTTTGCTTGATGTGACACTTGCAACTTGATCCACTTGTAATGATATTTTAGGAATTCTTTAATTCTACCCCTTTGGATGCACATGCAAAAATTAATCTCCTATGTGAGAAAAAATAATTCTTTTGTTTTCAATACTTTTAGCAAAATATTCACCCAATGCATGGGGACCACCTGCAGGCTCTGATGTCGACATCTTTTTTTTTATTTATCCGTATGGTGAAATAATCCTCTTTTTCACCTTTTTGATCACATGCAATATATTATTCTCCTGCAAGTAGAATATAATACTTTGTTATTAACTCAAAATATTCCCTCCTATGGGGACCACCATGACCATGATGTAAAAGTACTTCCCTTCGCATGAATAAATTTAAATTATTCCTTCTTCGCAATTCGAGGATATTAAGGTAATTTGGTTCTTTTAAGGAATATTGATTCCTTTGACTTGGCATGGGCATGCATGTTATTTCACCTTTTGGTGTCATCATGGTTGAAAAGGTAACTATTGGTACAAAATCACACCACTCGTGAATGTCTGCAACTCAATGGTTTGAGACTCTCATTGTGATTGCACAACATGGAGCTTCTTCCAAAGTGTGGGGTTGTTGATGTAAAATCACAGTACCCCCAGAATTGCCTCAGATCTGAGTGGGACATCTAGTGTGACTGCATAACATGGGACCATCTCTCAAGTTGTGGGACTTGCAGACTTGAGATGACCCTCTGGAGAAATCTGACTTCTTCATCCTAAACTACCTACCACAAACTATCCTAGTGCAGGAAAACTATCTAATCATAATCTAACCTTCCAAGGAGACAGGGAGAGAGAGAAATACATAAAAATAGAGCCTACACTAAAGTGGTTATACACCAAAAAATGAAGTGGCTAATCACAAATCCAACTGACTAAAATGGAGAGAGGTGAGAAATGGAGAGGATGGAAAGATGCATCACAAACTAAAGATAGATTTCACATAGAACACCACCTCAAACCCATTAAATACAGCTCCCATAACCTACAATAGACATTAGAAATATGCACAAGATATACCTCTAATGATGATGGGAGGCAATAAGAGACAATAAAATGAGCAAAGGATGGACAAATACATCACAAAATATATTTTATTGCTCTATGAGTTCACACATACACCATCGGTGGGAAAGAGAAAGAAAACGCCATTATAGAGCCATGAGATGAGGCTTAAACTCCACATTCAACCCTAGGAAAGAAGAGATATGGGGGTAGGAGAAAAATAATGACCGAACTATTTTTAGGGATAAATAGGTTTATAATTATTTCTCTCATGCCCCCTCTCTTCTTCCTTAGGGTTGAATGTAGAGTTTAAGACTCTGTCATGGCTCAGTAATGGAATTTTCTTGCATCTTTCCCACCGATGGTGTACTGTGTGAACTCATGGAGCAATAAAATCTATTTCTATGATGCATTTTTACATCCTTTTCTTATTTTATTATCTCTTCTTGCCTCTCATCATTACTAAGCTATACTGCATATTTCTGATGTCTAATGGTGTTTTGGGAGGTGTGTTTAATGAATTTGAGGTGGTGTTCTGTGTGAACTCTATCTTTGTTCTATGATGCATCTATCCATCCTCTCCATTGCTCACCTCTCTCCATTTCAAGCAGTTGGATTTGTGATCAGCCACTTCCTTTTCTGGTGTATCACCACTTTAGTGTAGGCTCTATTTTTATGTATTCCTCTCTCTCCATGTCTCCTTCGAAGGTTAGATTAGGATTAGATAGTTTTCCCGCACTAGATATATCTTAAGGTAGGTAGTTTAGGAAGAAGAATTTGGCTTTCTCCTAAGGGCCATATCAAGTCCGCAAGTCCCACAACTTGAGAGATGGTCCCATGTTATGCGAAAAGTCACACCGGATGCCCCACTTAGATCTCGAGGCCATTCTGGGGTGCTTTAATTTTACATCATCATGGACTTTGCGAATCGGGAGATCTCTCTCGGATGATGACTGGTTCCTATTCCTCGGTTAGGTGCACACATTCATATTGTAGAGGATCTACTCTAACTTGCCAAGGAGACAAGGTTAAGGAGATGAAATAAATAAAAATGAAACTAACAAGGGTGATGCACCAAAGGAATGTTGAACACCTGCTTTGCAATTAAACACAAACCATTAAAACTATAACACAACTCCTATGCATAGATAACCAAATATTAATGAGAGATAAGGTGGATGCAATGAACACAAGAGAGGGTTGAAATCATGCATAGGCCTATTTTATTGCTCCAAAAGTTGATACGGTGCATTACAAGTAGCTAAGAGGAAAAAGTTGCATTACAACTTGAATGGGAGGTTCGGACTCACATAGAACCACTTGTAGACAAGGGAAGAAGGGAGGGTGTCAAAATAAAAAATGTCCCCCCTCTTGAAAACTGCCTCTCCTATCAATATTTATAGAAAAATTAGTGAAGGAGATAGAAAAATATGAATTCTTATTCAACCACCCCAAGCGGGCAATGAATTCTCCGTAACAATGATGAGTCTTGATGTAGAAACCCATGCCTCCATTATTGTTCCTTGTTGGGCAAGAAAGGAAACCCATACTTCATTATAGTGGAAGGTGAGAAGCCTGATAGCCTTGGAAATGGCAGACTATATTTTTCATTATGGGGGTAGGTGAGTAGCAGACGTCGGGATATTTCTAAAAACCCTTTCCCACTCAATTCCGAGATTTGAGTTAAAAGATATGGTTGTGTGAAGGTTAGGATCAGGCATTTAATGTAGGTTCAATATATTTAAAAGAGTCTATCCATGTAATATCCACATGGCAGCCCCACGCATCTTAAGATTTCATCCTCCTCCTTTCACTCTTGAAGTTGCACCAATTGGACAATTGGCGTGTCCGTGGGCCTACTCTGTTTTCTTGTGTTTTGGCTAAGTCTCTCTTATTTGATAGAGAAACTACGTCAGACCCTAGACACATGGATGTTTCACGCTCGTTTGGAGTCCTCCATTTTGATTCTACCCTTTAAGTTTCACTGAGCTAACATGTGGCAGCTTCCGCGGTTACGGTGATTTGTTTCAAATTTTCAACAGTCGATGCAACTTTTCTGAACCATAGACATGTGGAGGGCCAACGCTTGTTTGGAGACCCCAATTTTTTCAAACCTTTGAAGTTGCGGGGTGAGACACGTGGAGGCTTCCACTAACCGTTAGACTTAGCTCCACGTGGAAACCCCGTGCTTGTTTATGACCTACCTGACACGTGGAGGATTCTGCTAGGCCTTGTGTACTTAGCTGATTTGGGCATCGAGTGAACCTTTCCTTCTTTGTTCCTTTGGGAGAGTAAGGGGCCCCACTATATATAATGCCAAAACCTCTTTTCAGGTGGGACCTTTGTCGCTAGCTCTTGAAGTTGTGATAGTGGGACACTTGGCATTTTCTGCGAGCCTACTATGTGCTGAGATCCACGTGGGGGTCAAGTGCATCCCTAGGGCTCCATTTTTGTTGCACCTCTTGTAAGTGTACCGAGCTAACACGTTGCACATTCTGTGACTCTTTTTCTTTATTTTGATTTGACTAACTCTAGGCTTAATTTTCTTCAACATTTCCATTGCCATTCATCTTCTGACCCTGCTTCTCCATTATCAAGCCCACCTACCACTTGATTTTTGGGATCAAATGTGAGCTTGTACGAATGAACTAGCCTCTCCATTTCACTTGTGTAAGGTTTTTTTCAATCAATTTTTCCTGAGGGGAAAAATTTGATAACAATTTGGTGACTCGTGGGGTCACCTACCTGCTAGGTGGAAAGATCAAAATCCTTGTTGCATCCATTGGGCTTGAAGTCATGAATATCGATCTCACTCTCAAAACGAAACTACTTGCATCCTATAATCCAGAACCTGCCCATCACTGCTTACACTCTTAATTCTCATATGAAAATCTTGAAGGTGAGATTTCTAAGAGTAGAAAATTGTCTTGAATTGTAGTTTTCACCTAACCTAGAAATGGACTATAGATATACTGAGCTGCATAGTGATGCAACCTTGGAGCAAAAAAACCTGTGCCGAAGCACTTAGGGAAATTGAAACCTAAACTACAATAGGACAATGTGCATACGCACTTAGAGGAATTAAAATCCTAGGCTAATACTTACAAGGGTGAAACCTTCCCCTTCAGTAGCAATGTTTAAGATAGATCCCGTTAACCGGAATCAGAAGTTCTTCATCCAATGTAGAAAATTGGAAGGCATTGCTACTTTTACATACTATGACCATGTAGGGGCCACTCCAAATGGCATCAAACTTGGAATGTTTTCCTAGTTTTTCCCGATCTACATCCCACTTCAGAACTAAGTCCCCTTCATGAAATATCCTTTCTCTAGCTTTCTTTTCAAAGCTCTTGTTGATCAATGTTTGATCCTTTTCCATGGTATACACCGCATGTTCTCTTGCTTCTTCTAATTCCATCATCTCTGCATACCTGATTTCAATAGGCTCAAACTCAACTAGTTCTAGTTGTTTCATGAGTTCTAAGGCTGGAAACTCAAGTGATATAGGTAGAACTACTTCTTTCCCGTATACAAGCTTGAAGGGAGAGTTTCTGTAGACCTCTTGGGTGTGATCCTATCAACCCATAGAGCTGATTTGAGTTTCATGTGCCAAGTTCTCTTATTCTCATCAATATTCCTTCTAATGATTCTTAGTAAGTTCTTGTTTGTGAACTCTGCTTGGCCATTACCCTGAGGGTAATAATTTGAAGAGGTGTCGAGGTATAAACCATTCTTGACATCCTATTCAAAGTGATCTTTGTTCGATAAATTCTAATGCATTATTTGATATGATAGTAGCGGGGACACCAACCTTGTCACTATCCCTCCACATAAATCCAAGATGTTGGATTCATTTACCTCCTTAATCGCCACTTGCTTGATCCACTTGGTGAAATAGTCAGTTGGCGTAAGTATCCACTTGTGGCCTTGACTTGAATTTGGGTTGATCACTCCAATGAATTCTAATCCCCATTGCATGAAAGGCTGATCTACTAAAATTGGACGAATGGGGATGACTGCTAACCTTGCTTTCCTGCAAAGAATGCACACTTCTTGAATTTCTTGATCCATGAGTAGACATCGGTAAAAACCATAGGTGAATAGTAACCAGCCTTCATGATCCTAAGAGCTGTTACTCATCAAGAAAATTGGCCTCTGCTTCCCCATTATGGAACTCATATAATATATGTTCAACTTTGGATTGTTCCAATACATCTTAATAGAACACCATTGATGTCCTTCTTGAACAAAACACCATCAATAAGCACATATGGAATGGCATGTAATCTGAAATACCTTCTCTTTGCTTTTCTCATTTCTGGAGGGCACAAACCTATTTGAAGATAATACACCAAGTCTAGAGTCCAACATGGAATGGGTGCATCGTGAGTTGGCTACTCTTGACCATTCTGTAGTAGTAGGATAGCCTCTTCTTCATTTGTTGACTTAGCTTGTTGTTTGGATGCGAGCTGCTCACACAAACCCTTTCCATGAACCAGCTTGGTAACCTTGATCTCGATATCATACTACATTACATGAGTGATCGAACCTACTCTTTTCTTGTTCAAATCCTTATTTAAGAGAAAATCCTTGGCACCAGCATGAGACACTAGAAATTGAATCTTATTATTCGAGACCAAGTTTCTAAACTTCTTTAAACTCTTAATGATGGCAAGGACATGCTTTTCAATAAAATAATACCTTACATCATAATCTTCTAGGCTCGACTAAAGAATGCTATGTGTTGTTCTAAACCTTCTCTATTTAGTTGTACCAAGATAGCTGAGATTGTGTCTAACCCTCGAAAACCACACAACATGAAGTCCTTTGAAAATTTTGGGTTAATAAGGGTTGGGGCTTGTGATATTTCATGCTTGATAGCCTCAAAACTCTATTTTCCTTTTGCTATCCATTTGAATACAATACCCTTCTTCAACATCATTGTTAAAGGCTTCACAAGAGCGGAAAAATCAGGCACAAATATGCGGACAAAGTTTATCCTTCCCAAGAAAATTTCGAGAGATTTCTTCTGATGTGGCAATGGAAGTGTTCTAATGGCTTCAACTCATTTAGAATCAATTTTTAACCCTTCTCTTGAGACAATGTGGCCCAACAATTTATGCTCGTGTGCCACAAATACACACTTTGTGGATTTAATGACACTCCAAACCTTGTGTACCTCTAAAATACTTGCCTGAGGTGAAAGAGGTGGTCTGTTGCATTCTTTGAGAATATGGTGATATCATCTAGATATACCAACACTATCTTGTTGATTAGGACTTTGAATGCCATATCCATAACTCGTTGGAATGTTGCTCCAAGTGTTTGATAGTCCAAATAACATCTTCTTATAAGCATATGTGCCCCATTTCATAGTGAAGGCTTTCTTGATCTAGTCTTCTTCTTTCACTATTATCTTACTATAGCCCGAATATCCATCTAGCAATGAAAACCTTTTAGAACTAGCTAAAACCTGCAATATTTGTTCCATTAATTGGAGTGGGTAATGATCCTTGAGTGATGCTCTATTAGATCATGAAATTCTACACACAACTTGATCTCCCCATTTCTCTTTCTCACCTTGGCACCAAGTTTGTAACCCATCTTGAATGTTTGATAGGAAAAATGATGCTAGCTTCAATGAGCTTGTTTAACTCTCTTCTCATGAGGGGTTCAATGTGAGGATTCATTGGCCTTCACTTCTACCTTTTAGGCTTGGATTCGGATCTAGTTCAATTGTGTGTTGTGCTAACTTTGGATTGAATCCTCTCAAGTATTCATAGCTCCAAGAGAAGACATTTGGAAATTCTTGGAAAATATGTGTGAACTCATATCTTTCCTTCTTAGTAGCTATTTTTCCAATTTCGAGTGTCCTTCCTTCCCAACCGAAATTGACTCGAATCTTCTTTCTTGATCTATAGGTTGGCTTTCTCTTTACGGAACTGGTCATTTGGGTTGAAGATAGATTCCAATGTTACCAAACCATTTGGAAGCTTGTTTTTCTGTAGCTACACTACTTGGTCCCCGTACTTCTACTCTAATTTGTCTTGGTTCCTAGCTGAGAATTCAACCTCTTCTTGTAAGAAACTGACAATCATTGATCATTTTCAAATACCTACTAAGCTTTTTTATTGTCTAGAAATGATGGCCTTATAATCACATGGATATGTGTTTGTGTTTTGTCTCTTTTGATACTTTCAACCACATCAAATTTTTCTCCAATAGCTGCAAGCCTATTTGTGGCTTCATTCTTCTTCTTGGGTATGGACAAAATGTTGAAAGCTTCAAAGTCTTCAATTAGGTCCCATACCCTGTTTTTTTAGCTCTTGATTAGATCATTCTTGGCAGAATTCTTTCCTCTTACTTGATTCACATTTAGATCACTATCACCAAGTACTTGTAAGTTTTTAATGCCTCTCTTTCTTACCTAATATAATATGTGGAATAAGGCTTCATACTTAGTTGTGTTGTTTGAGCAAGCAAACTAGAAACAAAAAGTTGAGTAGTATTTTGTACCTTATGGTGAAATGAGCATAGCTCCTCCTCATGTGCCTTGTCTACTCATTGAAGCATCAAAGAATAACGCCATAATTCACTCTCATATTTTTGGTTTGGATTGGTGATTCTAGGAAGAGGTTGAATCTCTTCATGCAAACAATAGACTCCCAACTCAGATTCTTCCATTTCTTTGTAAGGGTCAAAAGCATGTCTCTTGTTTTCCCACTCATCAAGGGTCAAGTCTGGAATGCATCCAATTTTGGTATCTGCTTCATGGGTGCTTGGAAGATCTTCTTAATCAAAAGCTAAACAATTCACATTGATTGGAATCGATGCATGAGGCTCTATGTGAATTTTGTGATGGGCTCAGATCTGATTATAGCCTTAGCTCCATACCTTGTTCTGAATAGCATGTGTGACCAATCAACTAGACAAATAGCCCCCAATTTTAGTAGTGAAGTCTCTTGACAAACACAATGCAAAGAGTAGTGGTAGATCTTTGGTGATACATCTTATAAGATGGTCACATTGGGACATGCATGTAATGTGAGGATCAAATATTTGATTATTCCAACCGTCGTTACTATTATCCCATCTAATTGTACCACAACTTTTGAGATGATTGTATATTGAAGACCTAGCTGATCAGCTATTTGTTTCGACATGACTGAGCTACTTGCTCCCAAATCAATCATGTAATTATGCACTAACATATCTCCAATGATCAATGAGATATAGAATGGAGGGGGATTCAGAATTTTGACTTTGAGACCTCCTTGACCTAATGGTCCTTGTTGAGCTATAATGGTATGTACCTTGTCTTGTTGACTAGGTGGCTGATTTGATGCTGACTAATTTGCCATAGCAGACTTGCGTAATAGGTCTCTTTTTCCTGAGATGTCCAATGACTCCCACATTAAGATGTTTACATTCATTTTCTTCATCTGCTCAATGATGTTGAATGGAGATGAGTTATATCTCTATTGTCCCTTGCCTTACATGATCTTATCTTATATAAGGGATATTACGACCAGCACCTTAGGATGATTTGACACATTCGGGGCTGCATTTTGTCTACCAACTCCTTGTGGTGTAGGAGTGGAATGAAAAGCAACTGGATTAGACAGTTTTACCTCCTCTATGTTCCTCTTCTTTGACTATGTATTGGCTCCTACACTTTGAGAAGGGGCTTGATTTATACCACATAAATATTCAACCTGCTAATTGACAAGTGTGGTCTCATTTGGAGGTGCCTCTTGTTGATTTGCTTCCTCTGTTATTGATTTCCTTCTTGGTTTGTCTCTCGTTCCACACCAGTTGTTGTCACCATAAGAGCTTGATTCAAAGCACCATTGAAACACATTGATTGGTTATGGGGTTGATTGCATGGGTAACACCAGTCATATTCCTGAGCTATGTTATTTTTCACTAGTACCAAGGCTCTAGATGTTGATGGAACATTAGGATTGTAAGGCTAGAATGGTCTATTAGCAGGAGGCCTTACTTGGTTCTGATTTGTAACTTGAATAGGTGGCCTATTAGGCTAATATGGAGGCCTATTGGGTTGAGTTTGAGGCTGATATGATCTGAAATTTTGGGCTTTCGCCTCTTAAGTGTTACTAACTCATTACCCAAGTTTTGTAGTTGCTTCATGACTTCTTGGAGCTCATTTGAAGTGCCAGGAGATGAAGTAGAAGCTTCACCAAATTTTTATTTCGAGAGCGGGAATAGGGGCTAATGTAGGTGCTTGACTAGTGCTTGGAACTCCTAATTCAGGATATAAAGGCATAGGTGGCCTAGGTGCAAGTTTACCAGCCTGAATTAAGCAATTCTTAGCTCTAATTGTAATATTATAGGCTGCGGGTATAGTTATACCTCTCATTGATTGAATCATCATAGCAATATTAGTCTCTTGGCCAACAAAATCATATTCCATGTTTGCTAGATTATGAAGTTGAAGTCCATCCACTTCTCATTAGGGGCCCTTTTGATGGTTTTTAGTTGCTCCAACAAGGATAGATTGTCACCATTTTCTCCAAATTGATTGTGTAGGGCTGTGTACGAGATGATCCCAAATTTGGATAGACCTCATTATAGACTTCTAAACCATTACAATGCTTTACCCTTAAACGAGGATTCCAACAACTTGACAATAATGTCCATTTAAACAATTTCATGAATTACAAAGACATTTACAATGTCTTGGATATGATGAGTTGGAGTTGTTTGGTTCTCTCTAGTAAAATATGGAGTGTTCTTCAAGTACTGTGAATGCTTTGGAACTAGATTTAGTACATTGAGAGCCGGTGGGATGTTGCCAGTGAAGTTGACGTAGGGGTTGGGCTATGCCATACTGATTAGTTAAAGAACTCTAGTTGATTGAACAAAAGTCCTACCAGGTGGAGGTGTTGACAAGGGTCTATTTGGAGGAGATGGAGACCTTTGAGCTCTTCTTCCTCTCCTTGATTTTTCTGGGGATAAATTTAGATACAAAAAGAGTCCCTCTTCTCTAGTTTTTTATTGCATTTGGATTCTTCTCATGAATTTGCCAAGCTTGGACTGCTGAAACAAGTGGATTTTGCCTCTTAGGAGTCACCAGATGTGTAATTTCAAAGCTTCTTAAAATCTGGAAACTTAGTGCACATCGGTCTTGCTTTGTAATAAAATGAAGAAATCTTCATCCCATCAAACATGCCAAAAGCTGTTGGTGCAAAATCATAAAGACACCTGAATGTTTGTAACTCGATGGGTTGAGAATCTTAGTGTGATTGCACAACATGGAGCTTCTCCCAAAGTGTGGGACTTTTCAAATCGGGAGAGCTATCTCGAATGAAGGCCTATTCTAATTCCTCTATTTAGGTGCACACATTCATATAGTAGAAGATCTACTCTAAAACCTAATCTAAATTTCTGAGGAGACGGGGTTAAGGAGATGCAAGAAATAAAACCTAAACAAATAAGGGTGATGCACCAAGGGAATGTTGAACACCTGCTTTGCAATTAAACATAAACCATTAAAAATATAACACAACTCCCATGCACAGATAACTAAACTATAACGAGAGATTAGGTGGATGTAATGAACACAAGAGAGGGTTGAAATCATCCACAGACTTATCTTATTGCTCCAAAAGTTGATACAGTGCATTACAGTATCCAAGAGGAAAAATTACATTACAACTTGAATGGGAGGTTTGGACTCCACAAAATCACTTGCAGAGAAGGGAAGAAGGGAGGTATCAATGAAAAAAATTCCCCTCTTGAAAAATGCCTCTCCTTACAATATATAGGAAGAATTAGAGAAGGAGATAGAAAAATCTGAATTCTTGTTCAACCACCCAAAGAGGGAAATGAATTGTCCTACAACAATGATGCGTCTTTTTGTAAAACCCATGCCACCATTCTCTGTTTGTTTTTGGAAAAGAAGGAAATCCCATACTTCATTATAGTGGAAGGTGAGAATTCTGAAAGCCTGGGAAATCAAAGACTATATTTTTTATTATGGGGATAGGTGAGTAACAGGCGTTAGGAGCTTTCCAAAACTTCCTCTCCCGCTCAATTCCGAGCTTCTAGTTGAAAGATATGGGTATCTGAAGGTCAGGGTTAGGCATTTAACATGGGTTCACAATATTTAAAATATTCCATCCATGGAAGATCCACATGGCAGCCCCGCGCGTCTTATGATTTGAGCCTCCTCCTTTCACTCTTAAAGTTGTGATGATTGGATACTTGGCATCGTCCACGGGGCTGCTCTATTTTCTTGTGTTTTGGCTAAGTCCCTCCTATTTGGTAGAGAAACTACGTCAGACCCTAGACACATGGATTCTTCATGATCATTTGGAGTCCTCCTTGTTTAAACCATGTGGCTAGCCCCCTCTCCACGATGACTCAACCCATTGTAAACTTTGTTGATGGCTTTGACTCTAACTCCAATCTAACCTTGGTTTGCATCAAAGTTAGGACTCAGGTTGTTAACCATCGATATTATGTTTCACTTAACCTCTACCCTTGATCTGATGACTCTATGGTTTAAGCTTAGGGTCTGCAATAAATGAATTCAATGCTCTATACTATTGATTTAAGGTTTTGAAAGAGAATCGTTGATCTATTTGTGGCACTAAACTAGGTCACATTGGATTTCCATTTAATATGATGATGGATCTCATCCATTGATCACTGTAATTTTACTTCTCTTCCATTGATCTAAACCATGGTGAAGTTAGGGTTTGAGTTCACTTTGAAATTGGGGAATGAATTGTGGCCATCGATCATCGGACCATTTAGATCTGTAACCATTAATGATAACCTCAACTTTGACTGTGGTAGTTTGTGGTGGATTTTTTTTACCATTGATCTTTGTACGAAGCCCATCGGGGCCATTGATGAATAACTCTATTTAGATACATTTATTAAAATCTCCCGAGTCCATCATTTTCACATTTCACTTGTTTGTTTCGATTTGTGAAGCCCTCGCCAAATTTTTATTCTCTGCCATTATTTGTCTTTCAAGCTCAGTTTTCATCTACAAACTAGTTCTACAATTAACATGCAACATTATTTTGGAAGGATTATTTGATTTCGACATCCATCCACATTGCGTAGATAATATGAAAGGAACATTTGAAAACATATATTTCGGTGAGAGATAAGATTTAAGTCGTCATTTTAATGGACAATTTTTAACACTACTTGCTGGTAATTTACACCAATTGAATGGACTAGCATAAATTCCATTAAGATTTAAATTTTTATATTTTGAGAAAAGTGTTTAAGAAGCAAATCATAATAATGGCTTCAATAGATTCTAAAGCATATTTGTTAAACATTAAAATGTTTAGTTGTTCTATATCACATATTGCAAATCATAACGTAGTTCCGTAAAAGACCTCATGATTTTAATTTGAAATCGAGCATTGGATTATTATGTAATTCACATCCATCCATAAAGAAAGAAAATTATTCATGGCCACAAAGCTCCATTACTAATTGAAAGGAAAGACATAAAGATTGCTACGCTTTTAGGTTCTTGATTTAAAAAGAGTGATAAAATAGAAAATCATTGTCTAGCCTATCGCCACAAGGTTGCTAACATTAAATATGATGGTTATATCTACTATCTCTATAGTTTTGAATTAATATTGTATTTCAATAACTCTAATTATATCTTATTGGCTTGACTATTCTGATGGAGCCAAGCGTTGCACTACATACCGTTGGGAGGGATAAACAATTATATTTTTCTCATAAGATATATTCTTTATTTCATATAATATAGTTAGGTTATTATATCATAGAATGCTTAGTTATCACTAAGCTTCATTACTAATAATTGTAAGGAATGACATAATAGTAGCTAGGCTCAATAGTCTCTTAATTTGAAAAAGGGACCTCTAAGATCCAATACTTATTATTAGGCTAAAAATTTTCTTTACTTGAAAATAGCTATATAATAACAAACAATGGTATAGCTTAGTGTCCACTTGGCTCCTATGATAATCAATTGTCATTGTAAGAATTATTTGTTCGAGGTTTGGACCTATAAATTGTTTCAATGATTGTAATTATATCGTATTGGTTGGACTTTGAATAGCGGACCTAATTATAGTACTACATTCTAACAAGATGGATGAATACTTATATCTTTCTCCTAATATATATGTTTATAAATTATAATTCATATTCTTAATTTCAAAATAGCTATTGAATAAAAAATCATAGTCTAGCTTAGTTGCCTTTATGATCCTATCATTACCTCTTTTAAGAGGAATCACTATCTGTAAAAATTTAGATCGATTGTAATTGTCAATGATTATAATTGTATCAAATTAGCTGTATGTTACCTAGTAGAGCCAATTTCTACACTACTTTCCATCGAGAGGGATCAAGACTTTCTCTTCATATCAAATAAAGTGTTTAACGACCGCTAAGATCCATTAATAGTTGAAAGGAATAACATTGCAACTAATAGGATCAATTATTTCTACACTATAGACTAGATATATAGTAACAAACAATGGTCTAGCTAAGTGGCCACTAGGCTCCAATCATTACCACTTGTCATTGTAATCACTATCTTTTTAGATTTGGATGGGTAGTGTTTTTCATTTATTGTAATTGTATCATATTGGGTAGACTTCACATGATGGACCCAATTTTTGCACTATATTCCATTAAGAAGGATCAATTCTATTTATTCATCCTAATATATATCTTTATACATTGTAATCCATTTTTGTTCTTATCAAAGAAAAATCCTAGTGACCACCAGGCTCAACAATTTATTAATTTAAAAATAGCCATTGAATATAACAAATCATGGTCTAGCTTAGTGGCCACTATGATCGTAGCAAGACCTCTTGTCATAGTAATAACTATTTTACATCTTCGAGTGATTATAATTTTCAATGATTATAGTGTTATCAAATTTTCTCGCATGTTATCTAGTGGAGCCAATTCTAAATTTGAGAATACCTATATAATAAAAACAATGCTCTATCTTAATGGCCACTAGGCTCCTATCATTATCATTTGTCATTGTAATCACTATCTAAATTGCTTTGGATCGATAGTTTTTTTCATTGATAGTAATTCTATCTTATTAGGTGGACTTTACATGGCATACCCAATTATGGAATACATTCTATCGATAGGATTCAAGAATTATTTATTATTCCTAAGATATATTTATAAATTATAATCCATATTCATTTGTATCTTAAAAAATCCTAGTGGCCGCTAGGCTCAATAATTTCTCAATTTTGAAGTAGCTTATTAATTAACAAATCATGGTGTAGCGTAGCGCCACTAGGATCCTTTCATTACCTTTTGTTTTAGTAATCACTATCTTTACATATTTTGATTGATTGTAATTTTTAATGATTATAATTGTATCAAATTAGTTGCATGTTATCTAGTGGAGCCAATTCCTATACTATGTTCCATCGAGATGGATCAATACTTTCGGTTCGTATCAAAAAAAAAAATTCATGACCACTAAACTCTATTACTAGTTGAAAGGAAAAACATAGTGGCCGCTAGGATTAACAATTTATAATTTTAGAATATCTATATAATGACAAACAATGATTTTATCTTATGGCCATTAGGCTCCTATCAATATCACTTTTCATTATAATCACTATTTGTTCTTCTTTGGATCGATATTTTTTTCCATTTATTGTAATTGTATCGGATTGGGTGGACTTTACATGGAATCTCTAATTGTTGCACTACATATTTATCTCGTATAAGACATATATTTGTAAATTAGAATCCATATATACCCCGAGACTAAGTGATATGTTTTATTTTTTATAAGATATATCACTACAACATATAATTCACATTGGTTTCTTATCGAGAAAATCCATAGCGAATTCTAAGTCACTTTATTTATTGAATGAAATGACATAGGCTCTACTTGAGCTCAACAGCTTGCTTGATTTGGAAATAGCGCTAGAATAAAAATAAAGATACAAATTTAAGTGAATGCTAGGCTCATACCAATACCTCTTTTCACCATAAACACTATATTTACAACTTTAAAGCGCTACTATTTTTTGTTGTTTAGATGTAAAAATACCTTTATTTCTTTTTTAATTATAATATTATATTTTTTATTTAGTCTTAACTATTTTAATCTATAGCCAATAACAAAAGGCATTGTTTTCAATATTATTTATATTTTCGATATCCCATATCTTTACTTAATGAGTAGTAAATTCAAAATTTGAAATGTGAATTCCCTACATTTTTGAGAATTTGAAATTTCAATATAATCTCGATTTCCCCTGCTCTAATTTTCAAATTTTTTATATCTTGCACTTTTTATAATTTCAAATTTTCTAATGTGGAATGTGCCAATAAAAAATATTAAATAACTTGGCAAACTAGTTTTTGGGTTCTCATTTTTTCAAGTGTGTTGTAAAACAAGAGCTCGTGAAATCATAGAACAATACAAGAAACCATAGATTGTAGGGTCAAGTATAAGAATATTGGTTGTTTTGGAAAAGGAGAAATCAAATAGTAATTATATTCTCGTTAGTGGATTGACAAAAAGGGAACAATTAGGAAGTAACAAAAAGAGCACACACAAACTAGGGAAGAAAAAGTGGTTGCGGAAAAATAGTGCAAATAGTTAGTTTAATGCAATAAACGGTGGTTTGAACAGCATCACCAAGCATGAATAATCTCATATATAAATTAGGTATTTATCAATAACCAATATTATACTAAATGTGTGCTTTATTGATTTTGGGATTGTTCGGTCATTCTATGATCAACTAGATCCTATCTTTTCACATCAGTCTATCCTTGCTTTTCGCTACAAAAATGCACTTTGTGGCCTAGCTCGCTTACTTGGTTCCTTCGATCATTTTTTCAAACTGCCTTGTGCTTACTATTTCCTATCTTTTCACATCAATCCAACCCTTCTTTTCCCTATAAAAACGTGCTCCACACCCCAGATCTGCTTACCAGTTCCTTCTGATTATTTTTTAAAACCACCTTGTTCTTCAAGAAAACAAGGAATCCAATCCTTCGGTGTGTCTTTCTTTTTTATTAGTTCTGAAATCTTAGGGTGCATGATATTTTTTTACTTGAATTTGGAAGTAGGAGCAATCTGTGGTGCTAGCTATTGTTGAAATATTTTGATATGGTGTAAATTTGTAGGAGAGGGACAGAAAACAAAAAGAATGTAGGTGCACATTGGTTGGGTAGAAAATATGAGATCTCAAAGCATTGTGGATTTGTAAATGTTTTTGGGAAAAGTGAAGAAACAAACCTCGTAGGGGTATATATAGGTCTCGTATTCATGATACTAGATACGTGATGGCAAACGAGTGGTGGAAAATTTCCATGTTAGTTCTTGGGGACTCGTGTGAAGGTTGGCTCATCCGATGGTTAACGGATGTTTAGATCCCATAAACAGTCCAACCTGGTAAAATCCTACTAACAAATTCATCATCCAACCGGAAAGGATGGTAGTTTGCAAAAGTAGGATAGACAACTAATGTACCCCATCCAATATATCTGAGATGGACATCCAATATTACTAAGATGGGTGTCCAATATTACAAATATGACCATCCAATGTCGGTTATATGACCAACTTGGTTTTGTGCAACAAGGAAGGAACAATCATCCAACTTTACTTGAAAGGCCAACAAACACAGTCAACAACGGTCCAATAAGGTTACACAGATAACCAATATGTACCATCTAATGTGGAGGTGACGGAAATCCATCCAAGGCATGTTATAAATTCATCGAATAGAAGTGCATTGTCTAATAGAGGTTTCATGCAACCATAAAGAGACGTTCATTCAACACCTATACAACTATGCAAAATGGTTTAAAAGACACCCTACAAAATTTCCTTTTCAATGAATCAATTTTTTGGATATTAACCATCATTTCGGAAGTCCAATTCGAAGATTCTCCACCCATTCTATAATAATTTTTCAGAGGGGGTCTTAAAATGAACCCTAGTCTAGAAATATAATATTTTATTTCTCAAGAGACAACTTTTTCGGGTCTACAATTTTATAGGTTTGATTGATCAATCCCATGAATTTTCCTCTACCATGATTGAGAAATTCATATGTTTGGATAATCCTTAGAGTGTGGAGAAACAACCCATATATGAATTTTTTTTTGGCTAAGTACTTTTTTTGCAAGAAACTCTGTGCGAGTTTTCTCATTGACTAGGTTATGTCGAACAACGATTTTGGGTTCGATTGAATATTAGATAGTTTTCAATGCCTTGAACTTTATAAATTCTAAATTACAAAACAAGATTCACAAAAATTTGAAACCTTTTTCAATAATTTACACATCACAAGACAAAATAAATAACTTTCCCTATGACAGTGTGTTTTGGGCAATATGGAATTCAATTAATTAAAGGAGAGGGGCTCATAACAATGCTAAAAATATAGCAGATAAATATATTAGAGATCACGATGGATCTATTGCACTAATTGACTTTCAATGAAGTGGGAGAACTCCTAAAAAAGATAGAGATGATCCACCATCAATACATTAGAAGCTTCCATTCATGGATATTTGAAATAGATGTTACTTATAATATATTCTAATAATCAAGTAAATTATTATGATTATATCTTTTTCTTATTTGTTTTTTTCTAAAAATATAGTATCAATTTATAGTGTTTTGAATAAAAACTTGAAATACATTGATTTGTAGTCTTCGCAGTAGAAATAAAATGTTTAAAAATGCTTATCTTTCTCATACACCTACAAAGAAATAACATACAAGGTTTCTCATTTTTCTTATGAACCACTATGTATTGAAATGAAAAATAATAATATTCCTCATTTAGCTTGCCTGAGACATGCCTTGTATGAAACAAATTGAAAATTGCAATAAATAAAAAAAAATTCAAAATTAAATTACTCTTAAATAATTCATATCCTACAACATGTTCCAGTCTTCATATGTTGGAATTACATTTTTTTATAAATCAGAATCACTGACATGTAACTTTGTTAGCAATTCATAACTGAGAGTGGATCTTTCCTTTATTGTTGTATTTAAACGTCATCGACAAGGTTATCAATAGTTTGATGAATCCAAAATAGTTTTCTCATCTAAATTCTTGAGAATTTGCATCTTCTCTTGTATCATTTTTTCTTCATATTATTCTAGAATGCATCATTCTTAATGAATTTGTGTGTTTTCTCAAAAGGCATTGGAAAACCAGCCTTTGTTAGATCTTGTACATTTCCAAGCATCTCCTATAACATTGTTTAACACTTTTTAAAAATTCTTTTCCTTCACTACCATCACACACTTTTGAATGATAGATGATTCCTTTATTAAGGCATCTATATTGTATTTAATTCCATCAAATGCCATTTCCGTGTCATTAAATGTTTAGATAGATTCCAAACTTTTTCTTGTTTTATCCTCTTTTAAAGCCATCACTTTCTTTTATGAGCTATGTATTTGTGGATATTTTCAGAGATTCCCCGAAGATCATCCATGAATTAAAACAATCTAATATAATCATCATTTTTGGTTTATTTCTCCCCAAATGGTATCCCTCATATTAATAGCTATCCTTTTATTAAATTTGGATAGTTTTGTGTTGTAATACTATATTTCCTTTAACACTTATTTCACTAAATCTACACTTATTTAGGTCCGACCCTATAAAAATATATCCAAGTTTGGATTCCAAAATGTTAAATATTGGAATTATCTGCACTCGAAAATCACACATATTGGATTCCAATATTTGCATAAATTCGAATCCAAAATCACATATATTAGAATCCAAAATCACATATATTGGAATGAGCAGTACTCCTAAAATCTAAATAATGGAATCCTTCAATTCTCCTAGAATTGAATATATTTGATCACGAATTAAATTAATGAATTAATTTTAAAATAAAAAACTAGCCCCTTTCGATATTGTTATATCAAAAATCAAATGGTTGTAGGTAGTGACGATGGTAAAAACCTAAGGAGTTCCTCATTTCTTATTATTTTACTAGGAATATTTTTTTCTAAAGAATTTATTTGAATAGAATATAATGTTTCAATGTCATGAGTCTTACATATTGGATTGTAGTTATTTCATTACATTGGAAATTAGTATACGTTTTCTATTATCGAAGAAAAACTAGTCTTTAAGCATGCTCATAATTAATTTAGGAATACATATTTCATTAATAAAATTTACTCAAAGATTTTTACAATAAAGATTATCTCTTAATTCACATTTGCAAGTTATACACTCATGATCTAAACATTTAATTAGGGAAAATTTAAATTCTCCCAACTTATAATCATATAATCCCATGATACAAAATACTTACGCAGAACCATCACGAAGCATATGAATGTATTTTAGTTAAAATTTTAAGTTGTATCATCACAATAACATTTTGAAATGTTAACTTTTAATCTATCATTTACTCACTCCAAATATTTGATTCCCTCTACAATATTCAATCCCTTTGATGTCATTAATGATAAGTCTTTGTAAAATTGGTCATCAACCACATATCTTTTGAACAATTTCCTCCTCTCGCTTGTCATCCCCATCGAAAAATTTGTTGGAGGTTTCCCTTGCCCCTAATGTAATACACATTTTGTCTTCAGAAATGTAGGGAACATTTTTTCTACTCCAAACCTTTTCTAGATATTTTATTATAATTACATCGAATATATTGCAATGTTCTTTTCCCAGGTGAGTAGTGGATTCAAGTTAATCGATAATTTTTATTGAATGCCTATGTCATCTTTTCAAGATCAAAAGAAGTGATTTTTTCTAACCAAAATCCCATTTCAAAGTTTGTTGATAATGATTTAATAAACTTGAATGACATCTCCCTAGAGGATGATTGGTTTTTCTCATACAACAAGCCCTCCAAATCTAAAATAAACAAGTAATTCTTGTGGCTAACTACAGGGAAGTAAATAATTTTTTTAATCGGTCTCATATCAATTCTAACCAATGGAAATAATCAACATTTTAGCTTGTGGATACCACTTACCGATGGGTCTTATGTGTAGGATTGCATCTTATTTACCCACAAATATAGCCTTTGCTACAAGATATATTTAAACAAACATAAATATAATCATAATATAGTTATTTCTATGGAAAATGAAAGCGTATTTGAAAAAAACATAGTGATCTACATGGTAAAATGGTAAATTCAATATTAGCACTTTAGGTAGCTACCACTTACCAACTGAGCTTATAGATTGGATTGCATACACCTTACTAGCTGTTGGTTTTTATATGCAAGATGTGTTGCAAAAAAAAGTAATCAATTCATAATCAATTTCATGTTATAGAAAATGAAAGCACAATTAAAAAGCATATTGTTCTCTGTGGTAATATGGCAAGTAAAAATCAAAATGTTCAATTTCTTCCTAATGAATTTTAGCTTCCGTTAGGGTTCATTTGTATCCGTTAAACAACCCATTAGTGGACAATAGTTTTGAGATATTTATGTGGATTACATACAGCTATGTTATGCCATCATTGGCTTGACTAAGCATCAATTCTAATGTTTGTATCATTATGTCGATACTAATGGTTTATGCAGATAACCAACAACCTGGTAACTATAAACTATGTAGCATTGGATGCCACCATGAACTTTTGAAATAGGTTATTTGGTAATTCCTTCTTTAAAAATGGTTCTGCTTCTAGAATTATCTCATATCATTTTCTATAAATTTGTGAGCCATAGAAATGGTTATGTGTAAAAATACACATGGCTAAAATACACGGTTCATACTTCATATTTGTTTTTGTTTCAACAAAGGCACTCCACTATTACTTTCATCGTTGTTTGTTGTCTTCATAAACTATTAAATGTCTTATAAATTTGTGGGGCTTAGTAACGGTTCTTATTTATAAATGCACATGAATAACATACTAGGATATGATAGCATATTCGTTCATGATGTGGTTGAGATCTCCTCATATGTCATCAGATCTTGTGAATATAGATTATTTTCAAAAATGACAACAATGGAAATTGAAAACAGAGCTCATTAAACATATTTGTAAAATGATTGAAGGTAAATCACCATTTTATGTTGGTTTTGTAGTGTTAAGTTGTGAGGTTTGTACATCAACTCCTATTGTTCTTCAGTTTTCTACATAAATAAGAAATGTGTAAGTAGATTTTTTCGGCTGAAATACATTTAACATAATCGATGTTTGATTTGTATTCCAAGATTTAACCTTTCTTCATATGAGAATAGTAATGTTTCAAAAACATTTCCTGACTATGTGTCTCAACAATAAAAATGACACATATTAGATTCAACTAATACACACAATGACACACTATCTCCATAAAGCACTAATACTAAAAATTATAGGATCAACATCAAGTGAATATCTCATCCCATAACTCATATCATTGCTTTACAAGGAAAAGGATGTTTGTTTCCTTTTAGGCCAATTTCTCTTGCACTTATCAATTGTTGTGGAAGTTTTTCCATCCAATCCCTAGTGAATTATTCTCTTTCATCATTATCATCGTAGTTCGCACTCCAGTTATTGTGTACATAAGACAAAAACTTTTAAATTTCCCGTTGTTATCATAGATTCTGTAGCATCCATCCAAAATTGATTCTTCACTGTCTTTAACCTTTTCCATGTATTTTTTTATTATTTCTCTCAACATTTTTGAATATTAAATTGGTATGAGAACAATAATAATACAATCCAACACACTGGTTCCAATAAATATTAGCAACTCCATTATTACTTGTAATAAATATTGCTAAGCAAATTTCAAAATCACCGATAACACATTTCGCATCAAAGGATTGGTGGTAGAATAATTGATATAATTGACGGAAGCTGGAACATGTGTATGGACATCGACAACTAAATTATTTTTTTCTTCCATCCTTGTGCGATATTTTCTTCCATTGACATCACATAGTTGTTCTAATATTGTCCGAGCCTCAACAGAAGAACTTATTCCGCCACTTGGTCCTTTTTGTTTCATTTTTTTTTCTTATGTGGGAATCATATTTTCTCTTTCCTTTTCTTTCTTCACCCAATAGTAGAGATAGCTAGCAGATTTTGATTCATGTAATTTAAATATTTCAATTACATTAGATTCATCAGAAATCAATATATAATTATGTGGATTTTTTTCTTTGAAATATTTTACAACTTTTTCTCTCATTTTTCTATCTCCTTTTATTCTTTGGCAGTAAGAATCAAATGTCTCTATTATTATTCCCTGTTGGGAAATATACTTTGTTAGTGCTCCCATTTGTATGGATTGAATAATATTTGTAATATATTATTATTATATGAGTTTATAACTCAATAATAATAATATACATATAGTGTGTGAGTGAAATAGTATTGTTAGTATATTATGTTATATGGTTGTTATATAAAACAACATATAACAATTATTTGTTGGTGAGTTTTAACCACTCACGTATATAGAGTGTGGGAGATATTCGTGGGAGAAGTAGTTAAGGCTACCTCCTAAAATATAGGAATTATATGTCCTATATATATGTAAATGTATCTGAATGTAAGAGAAGTGAAGAATATTATTCTATGTGCAATTAATTATCCGGTCTTTCCTCGTAAATGCTTGCTGATTCATCCAAATCAATATTTGCATCGAGAGCGATGCTTTTCTCTGTGTTTGCTATGCAGAAATAGATATCTAAGGGGCAGTTTTGTAGATATTCTTGCCCCTGTTAATGACAATTCCATGTGATTGAATCAATTTCTCGTTTAATTTTTTCTTACAGATTTGTGCGGATTTTATCAAGGTGATTCATTTCTGCATCACATGCATCTGATGACTATTATTACCATCTACGTCCAGTTGTTTCATTGCCATTGATTTTTATCATTTTCCCACATCGCCTTTTATTGTCAAACCAGCCAGAGGACAAAACCACGACCAGTTCTTCATCAGAGTGGTAATTGCCGGCACATTTATCCGGCAGGCCTCCACTGCCTTTTGGGACAAACTTGGTTTCCTTGAGAATTGCAGGAGTGCGAGATGAGACAGGAGGAGAGCAATCGTATGTGTTGTAGGCCTGGTTGAAAATCGGGTTCTTTGGATAATCGTATTTTTGGGTCGGTTCCTTTTCGCCATTTCGCAATCTTCTCCATGGATTAAAAGTGGCATGCACAGTATTATAAGACAAAAGGCTGTGGTATGTGGAACTCAGGCACTCAACGCATCTATTTGACATTCAATAGATATTGAATGGTCGCTACCATATTTGCAATTTTTTCTGCTCTATCATCGGTAACGTGTCCTCACAGCTTGTGAATTAATTCGTTGGCCGAATGTTTTTATTCATTAACATCTGATTCCAAAGTGATCCAATAATCCAGGGATTTTATTCAGTTAACATTTGGTTGTTCCACATTATCAATATACACGTATAGGTTAAGGGCTAAGCAGAATTATTGTCTTGGCCACCTATAAGTATCGGTTTGGTGGTAACAAGAAGATTGGCTAATTCGACAGTCCCATACCTGCATTGCAAAGTTCAAACCATGATCATGTTTTATGTTGTCGTGTTAGATATTCATGACTACGGTGGTCTTTGAGCAATCCTTGCAGAGATCTGGGAGTTGTATCACATACAAACTACAACTCGCTAATGGTTCTGTCTCGGTCAGATCTTATTTGGTGGACACTAAGACTCAGCTATCGCCTGCAAGTGAATCAGATCCACGACTGTATATTGAATAGTATGAGATCGACGCACTTGACGGATTACACATGTAATACATGCAGTTCAACATGAAAATTCCGTATATGCATGTCAATTAGGCTATTTTGTCGTAGTGAATCTAATAATAGCCTCCAGCTATATTAGAAAATTGAGTCGTTATAGTTTAGTTTTTAGATTTTAATTGGTCATTGAGTCTTTTGTTTTTTGTTTTTAATAGTTATTTGAGTCAAATAAAAGTATTTTTAGTAGTTATTGTTGTATCATGTATTAGAGTCTTAAATCGTATAAGTTTTAATTCAATATATTTGGCCATGTTTTAATGTAGTTTTATTTGTGTTATTTTCAATATGTCATTTAACACACTTTCCGTAAGAGTTTGAAATAGGTCTTTTATTTCATGTCAAACGTTTTAGTCAAGAATTGTCCTGTTGTAATTATAAGACATCAATGTGTATGTCAATGTTAATTCCATCATATATGTCTAGGTGAATATAGGTAGTCAATGTTAAATAGGTGATTTTAGGATTATTGTCTTGTCAAGTGTTAAAGTCGTGTCATTGTATTAAGTCCGAAAATAAAAAATTTGCCTTACGAACGCATTTTCGGTGGAATCCGACGTTCGGGTAAGGTGTGTAATTTTTGAGCCTCAAATTCCAAATCTGCTAAGTTAAGTAGCATATGACCGGGAGGCAGGAGGCAAATGGAGGTTGGAGGTCATTCAGCGACCTCTCGTCAGTCACCAATGACGAGGCCGCATATCAGCTTTGGTGATTGTGTGTGTGCGCTTTGATTTTTTGCTTCCAAAGTGGTGGTGTGCCTCACTTGCAATAATATTGTTTTCAATAAGTGGAAATTTCACATTGAGGGGGAACATGATTCCAATGTTCCATTTCCATTATGTCAGCTTTTTCTATGTATGTATGAGCAACAAATGACAAAGAAAATTTCCTATGTTATTCCTTACAGTTGAAATGTGATGAGGGCCGATGATAATATTTGGCACATCATGATGTCAGAGGTAAACCACTTGAAAACCTTCATTTGTGGTTTGTGGTAAACCAATAAAGAAACCACCATTCTTGGTTGTTGGTAATCCATTCGCAAAACCATCACTTTGTGGTTTGTGGTAAACCAATTGCAAACCACCATTCTCGGTTTGTGGTCAACCGCTTGCAAAACCATCCTCGAGGTTTGTGATCATCTTTATCATGAGCAGGTGCAAGTACAAAGGCAGGTTTTCCCCATGTTCGCACTAAGGGGGGGAATGTTGGGAAATATACTTTGTTAGTGCTCCCATTTGTATGGATTGAATAATATTTGTAATATATTATTATTATATGAGTTTATAACTCAATAATAATAATATACATATAATGTATGAGTGAAATAGTATTGTTAGTATATTATGTTATATGGTTGTTATATAAAACAACATATAACAATTATTTGTTGGTGAGTTTTAACCACTCACGTATATAGAGTGTGGGAGAGATTCGTGGGAGAAGTAGTTAAGGCTACCTCCTAAAATATAGGAATTATATGTCCTATATATATGTAAATGTATCTGAATGTAAGAGAAGTGAAGAATATTATTCTATGTGCAATTAATTATCCGGTCTTTCTGTAAAATGCTCACAATCTGATCTAAATCAATAATTCCTTCCCGAACAAGCCCGGTTAACCGTGATATCCCCTAATTCTATTTTTTTCTACTAGTAGTGATACTTCTTCATCGTTCACTCCTCTAAGCATAGAATAAATTAAAAGTGAATCCGCCAATGAATTAAGATGAAATTTATCGTGATTATATTTAATAAGTGAACAATCAAGGCCACCATATCTAAAAAATTGAAATTTTGGAGTCCATTTAGTCCATATATCATCCGATAATAATAGAAAAAGTCCATTTGTCATATATATTCTCATTTTTTCATTATGAAAATAAAAAGGTATTGGTTCTCAAATTTTTGTATTCAAAGTACAATCATATGCTTTATATTTTCATATAAGGAAGATAAATGTTATTAAAAAATGAAATAAAATTAAAATACAATACCTTCCACTCTTCTTCGTTATGGTTTTTTTCAATATGGGATGTTGAAGACATCCAAGCAATTTTCAAACGAATCTAGCTTTGTACAAAAATCAATAAACTAGGTGTTTATCCAAGTTTTGTTCACTTCATTCTTTTGTTTGCAAATATTAGTAATGACTTTGTTAGTTTCATTTACGAAATAATGTGATCCCTTTAAATCAGAGCCTCTTATGTAAAGACTTGTAAGTATATGATCCAAAAAAAATTGTGCACATATTGTATGTTAGTCATTAATTATATAAAATTTAAGGTCATCCCTTTCTAATTCTTTCAGATCTGGGAGATCTAAAACCTTATTCATAGATTGCAAAAGGAAAAATATTTGCATCCATCTCGTAGTAGGAATAATATTTATCAACATGAAGTGCATAAGAAGGTAAACATTCTCATCATCTACATGATGATACCGATACTGAAGGTACTACATGGCACCTTGAAACATCAATTGAAAATACTTCACCATTGAACAAAAAGTAATCAAACTGTTGAGTAGTTAAAGGTTCTATTTTCGTGAATATAGTGGTTTCTTTCTTCAGCAATTTAGTTGATTTATTATTTGTTTTCAACCCCGCATCTTTTATCGGATGGATCAATCTCAAATTTATCCAAATATGTTTACCTCAGCATAGTAAACAACTTGGCATGTTAAGGTGGTGAAATCGAACCTATTTTATTCAAAAACTAACAAATGGAAGAGGTTTTATATGCTCTATAAACATTTTTAGTACGGTAATCATGCCACTATGAATGTTTTTTTATATCTAAGTAGACAGCTTTTTTCATTATCTACTTACAACCCCAAATCCCAAGCATTTATTGAGCATGAACATTGTGTTTTTTCTTCTAAGACCTTAATTTCATGTTTCTGAATAAAGAAACATCCAACTCCATATCCATAATAAGAAACTTATTATTTTCATTGTCAATGTGTTTGACTTGAACATGTAGTGTAATTAAATCAACAAGGTTGAGGATATAACCATACCGACTTCCTCATGTTTGTCATCTATAACAAAAAAACAACCACATGTCGAGTAGTAGTTTTTCGGGGGCATGGATATCAACAAATCATTCCTCATCTCTTTTCATTCAGTTCTTAGCACCTTCAATGAATCAAATTACCAAGAATGTAGGGCGAACAATGGAAGTCATTTTACCTACAATTGGAGTAGAATATATTAATAATTACCTCACATACGGAATTATTTTTTTCACATTTTATGGTAATGAATGTAAGTATTAGCCTTTGCGGTCACCTATCTCTATAATACATTAATTTTTGTCATTGGAGAGTAATCAAGGTGATGGTTATCGATTTCTATGCTTGACAAGACATGATATATAACCTTCGACAAGTTACTGTAAATCATATTTTGTGGATGAGATCATTAATAATAGAAACTATGTAAAATTGTTCTTGACAATTACCATGCAACATATTTTGGAAGTATTATACATTGTCGACATCCATCCACATTGTGTAGATAACATGAAAGGAACGTTTGAAAACATAGATTTCAATGAGAGATGGGATTTAAGTTTCGACATTTTAATCAACAGAGCTTTTAACACTACTTCTGGTAATTTACACCAATTGAATGGAATAGCGTAAATGCCATTTAGATTTAATTTTTGTATTTTGAGCAGAGTGTGTGAGAAAAAAATCACAATAATGGATTCAATAGTTGCAAAGGAGTATTTGTTAAACATAAAAATGTTAAGTTCTTCTATATCACATATTGTAAAGAATAATGTAGTTCCGGCTAAGACCTAATGATTTTTATTTTAAATCAAGCATTGGATTATTCCATAATTAACATCCTCTCAAACCAAAGAAAATTCTTCGCAGACATGAAGATCCATTACTAATTGAAAGGAATGACATAAATATCACTATGCTTTTTAGGTTCTTGATTTTAAAAAGAGTGATAAAATAGCAAAGCATTGTCTATCCTATCAACTGCAAGGTTTTTGACATTAAATATGATGGTTGTATATGCTATCTCTATAGTTTTGAATCAATATTGTATTTCAATGACTATAATTGTAACATATTGGCTTGACTATTCTTGACAGAGCCAAGTGTTGCACTACATACCCTTAGGAGGCATAAACACTTATATTTTTCTAATAAGATATATTCTTTATGTCGTATAATATAGTTAGGTTCTTATATTATAGAGTGCTTAGATATTTCTAAGCTTCTTTACTAATTGTAATGAAAGACATAGTGGAAGCTAGGTTCAACGGTCTCTTAATTTGAAAAAGGGACCTCTCGAGCTCCATTACTAGTTATAAGGCTCAACATTTTCTTTATTTGAAAATAGCTATATATAGCAAACAAAGGTATAGCTTAGCAGCCACTAGGTTCTTAAGATCACCAATTTTAATTATAAGCACTATCTGTTCACATTTAAACCTATAATTTTTTTCCATGATAGTAATTATATCATATTGGGGAGACTTTTCATGCAGACCCAATTGTAACACTACATTCTAACAAGATGGATGAAGACTTATATATTTAGCCTAAGATATATGTTTGTAAATTATAATCCATATTATTAATTTCAAAATATTTATGAAATAACAAATCATGGTCTAGATCAGTGGCTTCTACGATCCTATCATTACCTATTTTCATATGAATCACTATCTGTACAACTTTAGATCGATTTTAATTGTCAATTATTATAATTGTATCAAATTAGCCCCACATTACCCGGTAGAGTCAATTTTTGCACTGCATTACATTGAGAGGAATCAAGAATTTCTCTTTATATCAAATAAATTGCTTAGTGAATGCTAAGCTCCATTACTAGTATAAATGAATAATGTTTCATCTGATAGGCTCAATAGTTTCTAAATTTGAGAATAGATATATAGTAACAAACATTGGTCTAGCTTAGCAGCCACTAGGCTCCTATCATTACCACTTGTCAATATAATAGTTATCTTTTCATATTTGGATGGGTTTTGTATTTTATTGATTGTAATTGTATAATATTTGGTAGACTTCACATGATGGAACCAATTATTGGACTACATTCCATCGAGAGGGATAAATTATATTTATTTCTCCTAAGATATATCTTTGTACATTGTAATCCATATTCATTCGTATCAAAGAAAAATCCTAGTGATCGTTAGGCTTAACAATTTATTAATTTCAAAATAGCCATTGAATATAACAAATCATGGTCTAGCTTAGCGACCACTATGATCCTATTATTACCTCATGTCATAGTAATCACTATTTTACATCTTTAGAGTGATTGTAATTTTCAATGATTATAGTGTTATCAAATTGGCTGCACGTTACCTAGTGGAGCCAATTCTAAATTTGAGAATAACTATATAATAACAAAAATGGTCTATCTTAATGGCCACTAGGCTCCTATCATTATCATTTTTCATTGTAATCACTATTTGTTCTACTTTGGATCAATAGTGTTTTTCATTGATAATAATTCTATCGTATTATGCGGACTTTACATGGTAGACCTAATTACTACAATACATTCTATCAAGAGGATTCAAGACTTATCTATTTTTCCTAAGATATATATTTGTAAAATATAATCTATATTCTATCATATCAATTAAAAATCCTAGTGGCCACTAGGCTCATCAATTTTTCAATTTCTAAGTAGCTATCAACTAGCAAATCATGGTGTAGATAGTGGCCGCTAGGATCCTTTCATTACCTCTTATCATAGTAAACACTATCCTTACATCTTTTGATTGATTGTAATTTTCAATTATTATAATTGTATCATATTGTTTGCACGTTACGGTGGACCCAATTCCTGCAATATGTTCCATTGAGAGGGATCAAGACTTTCGGTTCATATCAAAGAAAATGTTTAGAACCGCTAAACACTATTACTAGTTAAAAGGAATAACATAGCAGCTGCTAGGATTAATAATTTCTAATTTTAGAATAGCTATATAATGATAAACAATGTTCTAGCTTAGCGGCCGTAAACTCTTTGGATTGATATTTTTTCCATTTATTGTAATTGTATCGGATTGGGCAAACTTTACATGGCATCCCTAATTGTTGCACTACATATTTATCTCGTATAAGACATATCTTTGTAAATTAGAATCCATATATACCCATGAGACTAAGTGATATTTTTTTAGTTTTTATAAGATATATCATTGTAACATATAATTCACATCGGTTCTTATCAAAGAAAATGCTTAGTGATTGCTAAGCTACTTTATTTATTGAATGAAATGACATAGGGTCTACTAGGCTCAACAATTTCTTAATTTGGAAATAGTGATAGAATAACAAATCATGATATAGCTTAGCAATCTGCTAGGCTCATACCAATACCTATTTTCATTGTAAACACTATCTTTATAGCTTTGAAGCACTACTATTTTCATTGTTTAAATGAAAAAAATACCTTTTGAGATTTCATAATTTTCATGCCATGTGTCGTCGTTTTACTGGTTGTTATTTATATTATAATATCATGCTTTCATATAGGTTTGAAATATTTTATAATCATTTCTTTTTATTTAAATTTCATAATAAATGTGTCAATTCTAATGTTTTCTAACTATCATGTTCAAACTTGCCACATGGCATATAGTAACTTGAGAATTATATTTCATTAGCATACTACATCTAACATTTTCTAGGTCCATTTTGATTTTAAAAAAAAAAAATTGTGCCTATACATTTTGTAGACACCTATAATTTAGCCTAAACAATTTAAATACTTAAATTGTGCTAATTATCCCCTTTCCGCAAATTGACGACATATCATCAATAATGCTCATCTTCTCTTCTATCATTGTTAATTAATTACAATAAGTAATTAATTAAGTCTTCTATTCAAAAAATACCCTAATTAACGACCTTTCGTTAATTAATCCTTCCTTCTATCTAGACTAATTAATTATTAATTAATTAGCTTCCCCTTTCATTAAATCAATAAATCATTATTTAGTTGATTTAATTCCCTTCTATAGCCTAAATCATGCTAATATTCCTCTAAAAGCTTTTATAAGCTTGCACACCAATTACTTAATCACTTTGGTTAATTAATAAACCCCCTTTATCCATATGAATTACTAAATGAAAAATTAAACTCCCTAAAGTTAACTCAACCCTTTCTAAACCCCCCTTATCCACAACTAACTCAACATCTCTATTATCCCACATACAAAGGGATGTAGAGATTCCTCTATCCATTGGGCTATATAAAGAGCCCTCCTCCTACCTTTACACTTACACCTAATTCTTGAGAAACAAAAGAAAGCATATAGTACATACACTATAAGCCTTTTGTCATCCTTAAGCATTTCACCATTAGAAGAGCTAAGCCTCATTCTTGCATTTCATCCATTTAAGCTTTTGGGTCATATGGAAATAATCAAAGTGGTCTTGTAGCCATGCTTTGATGAGCTTCCATTCCTAATCCCTTGAAGATCAAACAATCAACTTTGATTGCCATGAATCTACCTAGGTTCAATTTAGTTGTTTTGGTGATCTAAAGAGTAGAGGTTTTAATAATTAACATGTTAGTTTGATTTCCATTTCAAAGTTCTGATGCAATAATGTTGTTATTTAATCTTGCTTAGCTCTTAACGTGATGGTGTTTAGATTTTGATTTAACTTTGTTATTAGGACTACTAGGTGTTAGTTCTAATTTTCTTAACTTAGTTAAACAAAACCATGCACACACATTTATACAATTTATTTGTTTTGTTTTATTGTAATATTATATGTTTTATTAATTTTTAACTATTTTAATCTATAGCCAATAACAAAAGGCATTGTTTTCAATATTGTTTATATTTTTATATCCCACACCTTTACTTAATGAGTGGTAAATTAAAATTTGAATTGTGAATTCCCCGCATTTTTGAGAATTTGAAATTTCAATATACTCTCAATTTCCCTTGCTCTAATTTTCAAATTTTATATCACACACTTTTTATAATTTCAAAATTTCTAATGTGGAAAGTGCCGAAAAAAATGTTAAATACCCTAAAGAATTAGTTTTAGGGTTTTTGTTTTTCAATCTTTCAAAACAGTAGCTCGTGAAATCATAGAACAATACAAGAAAGCCATAGATTGTAGGGTCGAGTGTAAGAATCTCAGTCATTTTGGCCAAGGAACAATCAAGTAGTAATTATAATCTTTTTCATGGATTGATAAAAATGGAACAATCATGCAATAACAAAAAGGTCACACACAAACTAGGGAAGCAAAAGTGGTTGCGGAAACAATAGTGCGAGATAGTTAGTTTAATGCATTAAACATTTGTTTGAACGACATAACGAAGCATGAATAATCTTATATCTAAATAAGGTATTTATCAAAAACCAATATTATACTAAGTATGCACCTTTTTGATTGCATGTTTGTTTATTCATTTTATCTTTGACCAGATCCTGTCTTATTCACGTTAGTCCGGCCTTGCTTTTTCCTATGAAAATGTGCTCCATTTCCTAGCTCCACTTATCAGTTCCTTCGGATCATTTTTTCAAACCGCCTTGTGCTTACTAGTTCATGTATTTTCACATCGGTCCAGCTCTGCTTTTCCCTACAAAAATGCACTCCACACATGACTCGCTTCTACCGGTTCCTTCTTATCATTTTGTCACACCGCCTTGTTCTTCAAGAAAACAAGGAATATGTTGTGCCCCAACCAAATAAAATTTAATCCCTTTTCATCTTTGGTTTTTATTTCATTTTAACACTTTCAATTTTTACTTTTCTATGTCCCCCTCTAGATTGTTTTTCTCGATAATGATGGCTAGTCGCATAATCACTAGTTTTTAAAATTTTAATGTTTAGTGAGACTCAAAATATTATTTTGGTATTTGTTACATCTACCTTTTTTCCTTTTAATATGATGATAGAAACAACTCGAGGTAATTATTTCATTCTAATTTGTTTATATGGTTGTCATGTTGACTTTGTGAGTAGATATTTGAGGTTAATAAAATGCTTTAAAACTATAAAATAATATTGAATTTTCAATTGTGAGATTATTTTTTGTGCAATTGAAGGTAAACATATTATATATATGCCTACATTTTGTATATTAAATATTTTAATCACTATGTATTTAAATTTATATTTCCTTTTCTACCCGCTTAAGCCATGTCGAGAAAATCACATAGCTTGTTAGTCATGATGATATAATTATTTTAAAACAATATTATTAGTAGGCCATGTATTATTGGCAAAAGATAGAATATTGTCATATATATGAATTCATTAGGGTTTATATGAAGGCCACAAACTAATATGTTGAACAATATGGTTTCTAACAGATTAACATATTAATGAATTGTTTTCTTAGCTTAGCATCCGCCTTGAGTTATGGTGCAACTAATTATTTGGATATTAGATCTCACTAGGATTTAATAAAAACAAGAAATCCTTTGCGAGCCTAGTGGTCGCTAGGGTATAACACAATACAATATTTGTAGTTTAGCTATCAGTTAGGAAGTTACAGATATTTTGAACTCTTAGGATCTTTAAGACACTGCCACATCATAATAGTTGGAACATAGTGGTTGCTAAGATTTAACAAAATAAAGAAATATATTTCAATTCTAGCATCTGATAGGTATTTCCGTAACATATTATTTGGAGCTTAGCAGTTGCTAGGATTTCAAAAATTAAATTAAGGTATAGTGACATTAGTGGCTGCTATGTATTGCCATAGTATAATATTTAAAACAAATATTTTGACATGATTTAAAATTTTAAATGAAATTGATTTGAGCTTAGCATTTGCTAGCCTTTACAACGATGTAATAATTTAAGCTTAGTGTTCGTTAGGATTTAACCCATAATATTTGGAGCATAGCGGTCGTAAGGATTTAACACATTAAATTAAGATTCTAGGAGGCTAGTGTCCGATTAGAATATGCATACTCATAATGTTTGCAAGTTGTCGGTGGTATGCTTTAACAAATAAAATTAACAAATATTGAAATTTGCATGACATCTAGGTGCTTCTACAATAGAATATTTCAATCTTAGATGTCTCGAATGTCTCAAGCGATTAACAAGAGAAAGAATGAAATTTTTAGTGTATTGTATGCTAGCTTATGTTGTAATATATTATTTTAATATATGTTATCGCTACGATGCAATGAAAAACATGTAATATATTGCAAGCTTAGAGTTCACTAGGTTATGCCTTGAAAATTATTTTTGAGCTTAGTGATCGGTACTCAATAATTGATATTTTAAACTCTTATGTTGTAAAGACACTACCACATTATAATAGTCATAACATAGCGATCGTTAAGATTTAACAAAATAAATAAATATATTTCAAGTCTATCCTCCACTAGGTATTTCCGTAATATATTAATTAGAACTTAGTAGTTGCTAGGATTTCATAATTAAATTAGGGTTGTATGAAATTAGCGGTTGTTGCAAGCTGCCACGACATAATATTTAGAGAAAATATTTTGACAGGATTTAATAGTTCAAATGAAATTTATTTGATATTTTTGCTCACTATTCTTTACAATGATATAATAATTTAAGCTTAGTGTTTATTACGATTTAACGCATAATATTTTCAGCATAGTGGTGAAAGGATTTAACACATCAAATTAAGATTCTACGAGCCTAATGGCTGCTAGGATACACTTAATCATAATATTTGGAGGTTATCGATGGTATGCTTTAACAAATCAAATGAACATATTTTGAGTTGCTTGGCACCTAGGTGCTTCCATAATAGAATATTTCAATCTTAGATGTCTCGATCATGTAACAAGACAAAGAATGAAATTTTTAGCGTAACGTCTACTATCTTATGTTGTAGCATATTATTGGAAGATATGTTGTTACTAGGGTTAAATGAAAAACAAGTAATATATTGCGAGCTTAACAGTTTCTAGGTTATGCATCAAAAACATTTTCTGAGCTTAGTGAGCGATTCTCAATAACAAATATCTTGAAGTTTTACGCCATTAAGAATAAATTGTTTAGCTTTGCATTCACTAACTTATGTTGCAACATATTATTTGAAGATTTGGTGTCACTATGATTTAACAAATAACATGTAAGATATTGTGAGCTTAGTGATCGGTACTCATTTACGGATATTTGAGCATAGTGTGCACTATTTTATGCCACAACGACATATTTGGAGCTTAGCATATCAAAACAACAAATGCATGTTTAGATAAGTATAGCATTTGGAATATATACACAAACATTTAATAAATTATAAATATTCATCTATTAACATGTCATACATATTACAAAGTGCTTACCCGCCTATCTCAGATACTACAATTTATGATTCATTATGGTTCTTCCTTAATTATGGGATTGTTGTTGATCCGAGTCCGTGGCCACGAGTTTCTTCTAGGGTTTTTTTCTCTCATTTGGGGCCTATTTTCATCAAATCTGCAAAGAAAATATTCTTACTTGTTCATTCCATTCCCTTCGTATAATTAACATATGTCTGGCATATACCAATATCGTCCATGGTCATAATTGAAGGGTCTTTATAAATGCCTTTTTCAATGGCCTGCCCCATTTATGTATTAATGTTTTCTGCAATGATGTCATTTTTGTAATGATTCTTTTTTCCTTTTTGATAAAGGTTTTTCCTTCTCCTTTTCACCGATGCATTATTGTATATTATTGTATAAGCCATGCAATGCCTCTTCTACATTGGAAACTATGTCAGGAGGAATTGTGGCCTTTCATTATTTATAGCACATAATCCTCTCACTACTCCTACATTTTGTAGCTATATCCCTTATCAAGGATTCCACATCTTCCTCATATTGTACCACTTAGGAACCTTTTGATTTCCTTTTCTTTGTAAGAGTGAATAGGTATTATTAATTTTCATGCCAAATAATGGCTTACTAAGTTGGCATATTTTTGGTTACCCTTTTCAAGGTTCCCATTTTTGATTGAATTCAATGTTTACTAAGGGATTTTCTTGTGCCTCCTAATTTGGATAATCTTTGTGAGAAATTACATATTGCTCTACCAAATTTTTTTTGGCTTCATATGAATTAGAGGTAGAGGGGTTGCATTGGGACTACGAAATTTTAGTTTGTATAGTTTGATGTACTTCATCTAATGAATTTAAGGAATATTCCACCAAAGTTGGAGCTTCCTTTAGTTCAGGAAAGACTTCTCAAAACTCAAATCAAGATTTAATTGGTGGAGATAAGGGAGCACAGGTATTTTGTGAATGTTCTAAATATAAAGCTTCCTTTCTCTTCATAGCATCCTTTTAATAATTTCTCTTGGAGGTGGAGCCACCCTTGTCTCCTTCATATTTTTCTTAGTAAGTTTATCTTGTGTATGGGTCATCCATACCCGGTCATTAGACTCAAGCACGTGATCATACCATATATTTAACTTTCCTTTATGTGAATTAAGGTGTTGGGAAACCATTTTCATTTTTTATATTGCCTTAAAGGGTGTTCAGTGAAATGAGATGATTTTCTATGGGCCGATGAAACTTTCAAATTGGGCCACCTACTAAATTATCTGCGTACTACATATAGTAGGAGAGGGGATGTTTTTTAAGCTTCTTCTCCTTACACTTTCTAGCAATACCATTGCAAATCATATATGCAGCCTCTTATTCTACCAATTTGTCTAGCACATAATATGGCAACTGAAAAAGGTGGTCTAAGGAGCCCTTTAGTGGAAGTGTTGAAGACTGTACACTAAAAGTATTGTACACTCTCCACAATTTTCATATGGGTAGGATTTTTGACCCATATGTTTATGGGGCAGTTTTGGCCCATGGTTATGGTACCCATAATATTGTAAAACTTCTTAAGAATTTACCTATTGATGTACTTTTAATAGGGAATACATATCATTGTAGATGTGTGTGAGTTCAACTATTAATTCAAGAGAGTTTGATGATTGTAGCTCTAACCAGATCTGGGTATTGTATTGAGAGAAATACATGGCTTGTAATAAAATCGAGCAAGTTATTCTTGGTGGACGTAGCCCAAATTGGGTAAACAACATTAAATATTTTCTTTATGTTATGTTCTTTTATTTTCTAGACTTTTATTTTAAATCAGTAATATATTTCTTCAAATTGGTTTCTACTCTTGTAATTCTTTGTGGGGTTGTTCCAGTATATTTTATCCTTATTTCCTAACACCTCGATTATGATAACTATGATTTCTAGATAGAATAATAAGGCTCCCATTTTCCTTATAAGAATGAGGATGACATCAGATATTCTCGGTGTCATTGTTTCATATAATTGTTGGTAGAGAGAAGGATATAAATAAGTGCATATATCTTGAATATGTGATGCGAAATGATGGGAATAAAAATCTGGATATTACTCATTTACCTTCATAGGGCTTGAAGCATACCATATTTGATAGAAATTTGAACATTCAAGTTCACAACAAACAACATTGAGAAGATAGGAAGCCATGTAAAATGATTTCCATTTGTCGATGAAATTATTTCTTTGTCTCACTAAATTGACATTGAGCACTTGCCCTAAGGAGGTAATATTTCCATCATCAATAATAAAAGAAAGTGACAAGATCCATGAAACATCCACCTTAGAGATTGAAGAATTTCCATATAGCCTATTCATGAGGGCCATGCCAATACGGACTCCTAGTATAATCCATGTAATAAGGATATCGAGTAGATTAGAATCATCCATATTAACTTAAGGGTTAAAGGCCCACTCTGCAAAACATATTTTAATCTCCTTTGGGCCATCCAAGACTAGACTATTTTTTTTTCTTTGTAAATGGATTCTAGATCTGGAAGTTTATAATAAATTTTATATGCATTCCTAGCAAAAAAACCTATTCTTTTTCCCTGAATTAATCTGAAAATAATGACAAATCCTTGGACTTGGCATGAAGTAGATAGGAAGCGATCACTTCCAGAAATGGAAGCACCTTTGGTTTAGTAGAAATTAAATGGAGACCATCTCTTTTTATCGCCCTTATGTCTTGGAACCGTAAATATTGATCTTCTACTATAACCTTTTTGTCATGGCATCAATATCAACACTTTCATCTTGTACTCCAGGAAGTAGTAGAGTTGAGTAATGCTAAAATTCATCATGTAAGGTAGTTGGATCGACCACAATATCTCTTATTACTATGCCATCCTCATTGGAATATAAATAAGCATCTACCATCGACATTACCATCTCTCCCTCCATGTTGAAAAAATAAAGGGCCATGAACGTTGCATACATGATGAACGGAAACAATTACTGAGACAAATGACCTAATTGACTTTACGACAATTTTCATGTCCCCGATTATGAATATTAGAAAATATTAGAAAATAATTTCTGAATAAATGAAATAAGAGTTGATCCTAGCGGTCGTTATGATCAGCCATAACTAAATATTGAGAGCTTAGTGGCCATTAGGCATCATTCACAGAATTACAATTAATGGAATGAGAAAAGCAAGATTGTACATGCACCACTGAGGGATCAAAATATACTTAGATCTAACCATGGAGTTTGATAGGTGTCTCTCTGGTAAAAATATTAATGCAATGATCAAAATCTATCAATATAAGCACTCTTGAGGCTTCAAGAATTACGTAGTTCAGATCCTAGCGGTTGCTAAGTTCAACCACAATGAAGTATTTAGAGATTGGCTGAATCTAGGCATTATTCATAGGAAAATATTATTAGAATGAGAAAAATTTCTCAATATTTACACTTTGGTGGGGGGGTCAAGATATATGTAGTGGTGATATTAGTGTCAGTTAACTTCAGCCGAATGAATTATTTAGAGCTTTGTTATATCTAGGCTTATTTCAAAGCACAGCTATTATTGCAATGAGCAAAAGAATGTCAATCCTTGCACTACTAAGGGGTACAAACATAAGTAGTTATAATCCTAGAGGTTCTTTAGGGTAAGGTGCAACATTTTTTTGAAGCTTAACAGTGTATAAGAATCATTAAAAATAAATATGTATTTATTATCCCATATGTTACTACGATCAGCCACAATGATATACATATAGCTTAGCGGTCACTAGGCATCATTAACAGAAAAGCTACTAATGCATTAATAAGAAAATATATAAATCTTAGTGGCAAATAACATAGACCTCAACAAAATAGTTTGAATTTAGTGATATCTAAATACCATTCAATGGACATCTATTATTGACTTGAGAAAATTGTTGTAATATATGTATTCTTAAGGGATCAACCTTTACTTAGGTATGATTATTAGTTCATTCACGGGATCATGTATATGTCTGTTGTTAGGAATCATTCAAAGACTTAATATTAATGGAATGAGCGAAGAAATGTTGTACATGCACCATTGAGGGGTCAAGATATACGTAGTTTTAACCATGGCATTCGCTAGGTGTCACTCTAGTAAAAATTATTAATGCAATGAGAAAAGTCTATCAATACAAGCACTCTTGAGGCTTCAAGACTTACGTAGTTCAAATCCTAGTGGTTGCTACATTCAACCACAATGAAATATTTACAGATTGGTCGTATCTATGCATTATTCACATGAAAAATATGATTAGAATGACAAAATAATTAAATCCAATCATTACACTAGTGGGGGTCAAGATATACGTAGTGTTGATCTTAGTGGTCACTAAGTTCAACCACAATGAATTATTTAGAGCTTCGTCATATCTAGGCTTATTTCAAAGCACAACTATTATTGCAATGAGCAAAATAATGCCAATCCTTGCACTATTGAGGGGTGCAAACATAAGTAGTTTTGATCTAGCTAAGAGTCTACTAGTGTCACCACAACATATTTTTTAAAGCTTAACGGTGTATAAGAATCATTAACAAATAAATATGTACTTCTTATCATAGTTGTTACTATGATAAACCACAATAATATACCTATATCTTAATAGTTACTAGAAATCATTAACAAGAAAACTACTAATGCATTAACAAGAAAATATATAAATCTTGGTGGTCAATAACATCTACCTCGAAAAATATTTTTAACTTAGTGTTAGCTAAACACCATTTAATGGACATCTATTATTGACTTGAGAAAATTGTTGTAATACATGTATTCTTAAGGGATCAACCTTTACTTAGGTCTGATTAGTTCATTATAGGATCATGTATACATCTTGTTGTTAGGCATCATTCACAAACTTACTATTAATGGAATGAGCGAGCATGGATGTACATGCACCACTAAGGGGTAAAGATATACATATTTTTAACCATGGCATTCAATAGGCGTCTCTCCAAGTAAAAATATTAATGCAATGAGTAAATTATGTTAATAAAATCACTCTTGAGGCTTTAAGACTTATGTAGTTTAGATCCTAGTGGTCGCTAAGTTCAGCCACAACAAAATATTTAGAGATTGGCTGAATTTAGGAATTATTCACAGGAAAATTTTATTAGAATGAACAAAATATCTCGAATCTTTGCACTAGTGGGGGGTCAAGATATACGTATTGTTGATCTTAAAATTTGTTAACTTCAGCCACAATGAATTATTTAGAGCTCCGTCGTATGTAGGCTTATTTCAAAGCACAACTACTATTGGAATGAGAGAAAAATGTCAACGCTTGCAAAACCGAGGTGTATAGACATAAGTATTTCTAATCCTAGTGGTCGTTAGGGTAAATTTGGGACATTTTTAAAAATGTTTATGGTGTATAAGAATCGTTAACAAATAGATATGTACTTCTTATCCTAGTTGTTACTACGATCAGCCACAATGATATACCTATAGCTTAGTAGTCATTAGGCATCATTAATAGGAAAACTACTAATGCATTAACAAGAAAATATATAAATCTTTCGTAAAATAACATCGGCCTTGAAAAATATTTTGAACTTAGTCTTACGTAGATACCATTCAATGGACATCTATTATTGACTTGAGAAAATTTTTGTAATACATGTATTCTTAAGGGATCAACCTTTACTTAGGTTTGATTAGTTCATTGCATGGGATCATGTATATGTATCTTTAATTAATTATAATTTTATAATCTCCCAGGTCATTAAATATCACAATTTCCATATGCTTCCACCCGCCAAAGTAATTTCAATAATCAATTTATAACTTTAGTTCAATTAGTGGTCCTAACATTAACTTAAGTTCAATTGTCTACAAAAGCAATGAATGAATAATAACACTATCAATGGGTCACAACATACGTACTTTTGTTCCTAGTGGTCACTAATATGTGCTACAATGAAATATTTAAATCTAAGTTGTCGTTAGGCTTCATTAATAGTAAAAATATTAATGCAATGAGAAAAATCTAGAAATATTTTGAGCTTAGTGGGTGCTAGGCATCATTACCAAGAAAATATCAATGCAATGAGAAAAGAGCAGCAAAACATTCACTATAGAGGGTCAACACATATGAAATTATGTTCCTAGCGGTCTCTAAGGTCAGCCACAACAAAACATTTACAATCTTAGTGATCAATATGATCAGCATCGACAAAATATTTTGAACTCGGTGTTCCTAGGAATCAATAACTGGACATCTATTATTGAATTGAGAAAAGAGTTTCATTACATTTTTTCTTCAAGGGTCACACTTTACTTGGCTATGATTAGTTTGTTCTAAGAATTTTTATAACTCTCTTTACTTATTTATAATTGTACTACATTGGTTGTATTATCCTGGCGAGCCAAGTGCTGCACTACATACCCTTGAGAGGGATCAAGCCTTATGTAGTTCTCATACTAATTGCTATAAGTTTTTGAAAGGAATATAAAAATTCCACATCATCATGATAAATGAAATCTCAAAAGTGATGGTGATCTATAATTAGTTAGTGAATGATTTTTCAAAGGCCATGGTATAATTTTAATAAATATTATGAGCACACTCTTTATAGTGTTATTAGGAACATATAGACTTTGAACCCTATTTATAATCTCCCTTGTCATTACAAATCACAATTTTGCAAGACATCACATCTCCCTAGTTCCATATGATTATTATCGCATTAAGAAAGAAAAGCCATGACATCTTATAATTTTTAATGTTGATATATCATTACCTTATTTAACTAAAACAACCAAAGCCTATAATTTTAATCTCTAATTGATGTATATGTCTTTCCAAAATATCAATTAAGTGAAACAGTATTTAAAATGTTGTTTATCCATACTTCTCAATTATTAGGTTTTATAGTTCCCCGATTCACAGTTTTTCAAAGAGGAACCTATAAAGATGAAACTCTTTGAATTTTTTTGTGATCACATATATGTTTTTATAAAATTTTATTTCCAACAATTTCCTTAAGTAATCAAACAATTATTGTAAACAAGAAAACAATTATTTTTGGTTATTGTTCTATTACAATTTTATCTACTTTAAGTTACTATAACTATTTCATTACTACAATTTAATTTATAATGAAATGTCTATAGAAACCAGTCACTAGCGGTCCAAAATCCTTAAATGAATAACATCCCTAACTGAAAAAAATCTATTTTCCTCATCCTTTTTAGCAACACCCATTTTTTCTCTTCTAATAATCATTGATGTCCATGTTAGGTATTTTATGAATCATTTCTCAGTCCTCTTGTGAAAAAAATACCCATAACATGTTTTACATTACTCACAAGCAGGTACACACATATTTAGCAAATCATTTAGGGATTAGAAGATAAAATGAAAAAACAATGTCAAACCCTATTAGTTGAGAAGTGTTTGTCAAAGAGCATTAAAGAATAGATAGATTTGACTACTAGAAGCACACAAAATAGGGTTTCGTTGTAAAGAATACAAAAAAATCTACATTCATAGAATTTCAAAAAATTGGAAGGAGAAAAGGTGAGAATGCATACTAATTTTTGACGCCTTCATGAAAACAAACCATGCTAAAAATTTTGGAAATCAAACCATGATCATATTTTCCAATGAATTATTACGCTTTATAGATTTTTTCCCTTATGTCAATGTTCTTGCAAAATTCTTCAATAATTTAAGTGTCCTTGAAATATACTAATAAATGAAAATCTATAATTACATGGAACTAACACTTCCAACCACCACTTTCTTTAGCACATGAATTACAAAAAGACACACGTCTATCGTTAACTTTTTGTATATTTAATTGCTAAATAATGGCCATCAAATGGCGCACATACTTTTAATATTGCGTGAGTTTTACATTGTTCGGATTAATGTTTGGGGAACCACAATATTAACCATATATGTCACACACAAAAATTATCAATATTAACAACATTGTCATCAAAAGAACACCATGCTCATTATCAATATTATCATATTTAAATTACATAATGAGTATATAATTATTCCATTCTTTGACTATACTACCATTGATATGTGGTTCAAGTGATGTCTTACATATTGAATTAAAATTTAATATTGTACCACTTAACATTAGATCGATACCAAAAAAAAAAAAAACTCTCAAGTGGCATATTTTACATTATACGAGTTTAATGGTCATTAAATATTTAGGGAAGTGCAACATTAATTAGGTAAGATTTGAACTTATAAAAAGTGTAATTGTTATTATAAATAATTAAGGTAAGACTTTTACAACATAATTTTTAATGTATGAATACTAAAATTCGACATTGTTTGAAACTTAAATTTAACATACATATATTTAATTGAAAGAAAGCCTTTAATATTAACAATTATTAATAATAAACTATGTAGCATGGGTTACTTCTAATCAATATTATACGCAATTATTTAAAAAAAAAAGTATATTGTTAAAATATTGTTATCCAAAATTCACTCCTCAAGGTAATTTTGATAACATGCATCAAATTCTTGAGTCTCGATCAAGTAGATTGATTAAAGGCCCGAAATCATGTTTTTTTGGGGCCCCTTCAACTTCTCTCTAACTCTCCCATTCAAGAAAAAATCCCAATGAGTAAGAAAAATGGAAACAATGCAAAAATAAGGTCGTAGGATTGTTCTAAAGCATTACGGATTCCGAAGGGTGTGGGTCGTACCAGTGCGGGTCGTACCGAGGTTCATCGTACCAAGTTTGGGGCCGAAATACAAAGAAAATTGGCTAAGTTAGAACTTTTTGTCCCAGGCGGTCCACAGGACAGTTGGGACATCGAGATGTGTGGGATGCGAATCAGCTAATTTTCCGCAAGTCAGTCAATTGTGGGTGGTGCGGAGATTTTCGTCCGGGACAGTCGGGACAAAAGTACGTGCGGGACATGCAAAGGAGAAAAGGTCACAAAGGGGAACAAGGAAGCCCGAATCGGCTGATGTGGAAGAATGTGTCTAGGACAGCTAGGACATGCAGACCTGATTTTGCCGCAATATCCACAACTCAAAGGAAAAGTCAACGTTTGACTCTTGAAACTTCAAACGGCCATAACTTTTGACTCCGAGCTCGATTTTCACAAATTGGACTTTCTGGAACGAGCACAATGTCCTAAACACCACAAAAACTGGATTTTTATTTTTAATGTGGTTATATATTTAAATAAAATAAACATGTTCTGCTCTAGTCAGTTAATGCTCATTCCCGTCAAATGAATGAAAACTTTGCCCAGGACCTAAAATAGCTGCCCACACTCAAAAGGCCATAACTTTTGCATTTCTCAGTGAAATCACACAAAATTGGTACCATTGGAATCGTGTCTTTGAGCCCAATCCATAGCAGTTGATAAATTCTATATTTTATGAGAAACAAGTGAGTATTTTTCATAAAACATGGCCGGGTTCATAACAGTGTTTTATTTGGTAGTTGGGAGTGCAATTAAGAGGCATGGTCGTCATTCTTTCTCTCTGCTTGCACTTTTTGGGACAGTATGGGGAGCCTTTTTAAAGTAACACACAATCATTTCACTCCATTTAATTCCTCTTACAAGTGGTTGAAGGACAGATTTAGGATTTCCATTTTCCCCTTCTCTCTCTCTTGTTGGGCTTGGAGTGTTGGGCAGAAGTGGAAGTAGTTTTTGTAGCAAAGCTCTGCCAAAATCACTTTGTGAAGCCAATGTACTTTGGGCCCTTATTGTGGACTCCTTGCATGGTGATCCAGGCCCTTATCATGTAACTAATTGAATTTGTGCATATCAAGAGGCAATAAAATATAAGTTTGTGGATGCATCTTCCCCTTCTGTGTTTTCTTGCATTCTTCTTTCCCCTTCAACCTTGATTACAAGAATATTGTGTCTATTTTTATGTTCTTGCATGGATCCATTATCATTGTGTATGTTTGAAATGTTGTTGTGAATGCATTTTACTAGATTATGGAGAACTGTCATCACCCCTTCTAGTGTGCATTTTGCTTCCATATCTCACACATTGGAAGACTACTCTCACACCCTCATTCGTGGTGTATCACCGCTTTAGTGTAGGATCTCATTTTATGCATTCTCTCTCCTTGGTCCCTTGGAAATTTATATTAGAACAATTAGTTTACCCTACATTAGAGTAGATTGTGGCAGGTAGTTTAGGAGCAAGAACTTGACTTTCTCACGGAGGTCTATCTCCGATAGCAAGTCCATGACTTGGAGATAGAACCCATGTTATCCGATCACACTCTGAATTCAAGTATATGCATTTGTATAAACATAAGGGTGTTGTGATTTAGTGATAACAAATATTACGTAAGATATAAAAGGATTAGAAACAATTAAGATACGTAATTGAATCAAAGTATATACCACCATCATTAATAAAATAAAGAATAAACTTGAATTCTATACCATAAAATAAACATACCTACACAATTAGAGAATTAAATACATGAACGATTTACTTCGACACAATATTAATGGCCCTAAATTTAAGTCCAAGGGGATGCTAGGCTAGAAAAAAATTTAGTGATGGCCATTCGATATGTGAGTGATTACTATTCCAAGTACGAATGCTCACACTTTGTCTTGAAAACTCTCGTACTTCATCATGCAAGGTAATACACTTTGATGTGCAATGGATCATAGTTTAATGTTCAAGGGATCACACATTGACATGTGAGTGATCGCACTTTGATGTGTGAGGAATCACACTTCGTAGATGTACGAGGCCATGACTCTCTCACACTACGATGAGCAATCAATGGCCCATCCAAGTGTGAGTTTTCAAACTTGGAAATTCACTCACTCACACATTGAAGTGTGATCACCAACATTTGACCTCCCATTCTAGTCAATATTTGAATTTTAGCGTGTAAGAAAAAAATTAAGTCACAACGGCTGCTAGGCTATAAAACTTTTAAAATCCATACAGGAAAGAAGCTAATGATTGTGCATAAGCCAATGAATGTGAGTGGTAATGTGAAGTATAGTACCACTAGTTGTAAAAATCAAATTCAACATTTATAACTTTTATACTTAAAATTTAGAAAAAGGTAGCCAATAACACAAGTAAAATCAAGTCACATGTACAAATCAGCCAATAAAAGGTGACACATTAGCTGTCCCAAAAAGGTGATTTTATTCACAAGTAAGGGATAATATTAATTTTCTTTGTACTGAAAAGTACCTATTTTAAATCCCTTAAAAATAATTTTTCAACAAAATTTAAATCCACAAAATAAAATATGTGCATTAAAAAAATATTAATCTTTTAAAAGGTATTTTTTTATAAAAAAATATGATAGTTATGTAACTCTAACAACCTCCTACATTTAGATTCACGATCATTAGCTCCTTTCCCCTACACTATGTGTTTTGCGGATAAAAACATATGCACAATAGTGGGATCTAAGGGTTTAATACAATTTGTTATATGTTCAAAGATTTGGATTAAGTAAGGTTTTAAATATGTTCATATAAGATGTATATTTTTATTTTCTCATTGTGATTTCAATTCTCTATCTTTGTTGTTAAATATTCAAGTGTCCTCAGTACTAATTTTCTCCTTTTTACTTTTGGATACGATTGAAAATGAACCATGTTTTTGAATAAGGAGCACATGTGTATTTACTATCCAAAGGTGTGAAAGTTACAGAGATACTAGTTTATCCATCCAAAGATACAATCCATTGTAGAGATGTGGATTCTAGCTTATTTTTTCTCACAATAAGTATTCTATTCAATGAAAGAGAAAGAATTCCATATACAATTGATGATTGTGAAACCCTAGAATAAATTGAAAACATGGGATAGTTTATCCCATGGGAAAGGAATAAAATGATTAACAATGTGATTTCAAAAGCTTCACATATGGCGGGTGATCCTATTCATAACATCATGAGCGGTGATGCGAGAGGATACATTTAATGAGGATGAGGGTTTGAATTCTAACAATGATAGTCATTGTTTCACAACTGTTAAAGATAGTGATGAATTTTCTACAACCTACGTGGTGCTAAAACATTAGTGTCCTCGAAATAAGGTGACATAACATAAGGGTTTATATCTTTGGTACAAAACAACATATGATTTTGAGAGTAGTGTTGGGACCCACACAATTTGGTGTTTTCTAGAGAATATTATAACTACATGCAATGATTATTATCAATTCTATAACATAATAACGAAGTTTCAATGTCACTGATAAAATCTCATAAAAATATGGAAAGAACATTTCTCCCATGTTTCAATCACCAATAACAACTTCTTTTTCAAATTTCATGAGTGCAGAGAGCTTAAGAAAAAATGAGCAATGAAATCATATCTAGAAACACTGGAACAAATAGATCAATGCCAGAAATGGCATAATGATTACATTCAAATTACTATGCACATAGAGTGCCATCACAACAAAATCCTAACATTTATTTAAGCATTGTCAATGACAAAATAGACAAGATGAAAATTGCAATACCTAGGATGAGTAGAAAAATAAAATAAATAAGAAATGTCATTAATCTCCCCATTACTTTGATTGGTATGTTGACACATGGGCACGAGAATGGGGGTTTTGCACTTTTATCTTCCTTTTGTTGAGCAAGGAGAAAACTTCACAATAACATCATTGACACTATGTATCTCAAAGCTAGAACTACTTACAAATCCTTATGGTGATTTCCAATATATTAGTGGGATGTAAAAACACCCATTAAATGATGCACTATTGCAAAATGATGCATATGAAAATTACAATGAATACAAGGAAAAATGAGTGTGTTCATACAACTAATACTATAGCGAGATGTTCAAGTTCGTCTAGAAAACAACCAACAATTTTATACTTGCTGACTAGATAATATTGTAAGTGGCAACAAAAATCACACATTATTTGCATTTGCATCCATGCTGACAGCTAGAAGGGTTTTCAACACAGTTTTCATGAGTTTCCTTCTAGTGGGTCACACGTATGAAGACATAGATGGGAATTTCGGTTGATTATCAACAACCTTGTACAAATTGGAAACATTTTGTTTACCAAAAATAACGGACACTTAAAGATCATGTCAAGATGAATCCATCACATTCACTCCATACCATATCAAGGAATTATACAACTTTAAGGCATTTGTGGAACTAAACCTGTTAGATGGTAACCAAAAGATCATCGGTATCAACAAACCAAATATGTTGAAATTCCATATCATCAACAATAGGCATGTCATGGAGTTCAAAGCATAAATCATGGAGTCAAATGGTCACACTCAATTGAGATCTGGAAAATAGTGGATGGGAAACCTTTCTTGCCTAAAGGGGATCCTCCATTGGCACCCTTCAAAGAACTCAAAGATATGGAAGACATGCACAGAGGCATTCAGGAATACATCACATAGTGGGAAAAGAGTTTAACAGATCATGGAGAAGCATACTATGTTCCAAATATTGCATATTGAAAAAATGTTCTACGTGCCCTAGAGAATCCCTTTGTCAATTATAACATGACAAGGAGAGATTTATTTTGGTCAAAAAACAATTCAAGATAATGTAATGTATGATCAGATAATGAGTGCACCACATCTTGACATGGATAGATACTATAGTCAAAATGTCCTTTCAAATAAGGATATATATGTTGGGCCTATTTTTGATATACCTTGAGAGGAGTTCAACCCATTAGTGGATGTGAACATTGAGAAAATGATACTAGTAAGACAAGCTAATGATAACGTACCTATATGGATAGACAAGAAAGAACGAATTATAATATAGGATGTTCAAACAAAGGCTCAAATGATAAGGGTACACTGTTGGGAACCCACAAGAAAAGAAAATACGAAAAAGAAAGTTACAAGGAATGCTTAAAGAAAAAAAAATGGTGGCAAAAATCAAGGGATGCATAAAATATTGATATAGATAGTGACATCTAGGTATGGAGTCCAAGAAAAATAAGGAAAGGAGATAAAATTAAATTACTGAATCGAGGTTAGAAGCTATCCAATAATACCTTACACAACTTCAAGAACAATAATTAATACCCTTGCGAGGGATCAATGCTGATGCAATTTTCCCAAAGGAATTGATTTCCTATGGAAATAAATTTTCACATCCATTTCTTCAAAACAACTTATTTAATGTAATTCTTAACTCTTTGTTATTCTTTATGATTTCTAGAATGGAAAAACATAAAATTAGTTGACTTTATCACACATAAATTACATATTTATAATATCAACATCATTTTTTATATACATTTATATAAAAATTATATCAATATATAATATACATAAAAATATTAAATAAATATAAATTTGAATTATTTAAATAACTACTATCTTGTATTTTTTAAAGGGAAATATTGTAAAATTGCCATCATCTAAAACTTGATTGACAGGCATAGGTGGCCACCAAATTTAACCCCGGGATGATGTAACTTTGTGGTGGCTAGGCTTATGTAGCTTAGCGGTGGGTAGGCTTATGAAACTTGTTCTAGGTAGGCTGGTGTAACTTTGTAACCGCTAGGATTATTTCATCTAGATGAATCTACTCTTGTGTAAATTAGTAGCCACTAGGCTTATATAAGTTAAAAACCTATAAGCTTATGTAAGAGAGTGACCACAAGCGTTATGTAAGTTAACAACCTATATTCTTATGTAAGATAGCGACTGCTAGGCGTATCATCCATTTATGTAACTTAGTGGCCACAAGGCTTATGTAACTTAGTGGCCGCAAGGCGATGTAACTTAATCGCTGTAAGGAAAATTTAAATTTGACGTTGTTAGGATTATTTCACCTAACATGCGCTTTCATCATCTAAGTTAGTTGTCATTGGGCTTATGTAGGTTAGCAACTATTAGGCTTATGTGGGGGAATCAAATAATAACAAAATAAAAATCATAAAATAGTGAAACTGAAATCAAAATATCATGATTTATAAATTGGATTACAATAGTGGTGAAATTGGAATCCAATAATAGCACTATTGGAATCCAATATTAGCCAAATTGGAAATAGTGATATTGGAATCCAATAATAGTGAAATTAGAACTAGAATAAGTCCAATAATGAGAGTATTGGAATCCAATATTGCTATTAATGGATTCCAATAATAGTAATAATGGAATCTAGTATAAACAAAAATAGAATCCAATATACACAAAAACGGAGATAGATTTCTTCCAATACTTGAAATCTTTGAGTCAGATTTCTTTGGAATATGTCTAGAAGTGAAATAAGTGTTCTTTTGGGATTTTTCCAACTCCATTTGCATTATGTTATTTTGGTTTCTCTTTTACTTTTTAATTTATCCTTGAATTTTCTCTCTTCCTCTAAGATATGTTCCCATTTTTGGATTTTTTATTTCTCATCCTTCGAAACATCTTGCAATTCACCCAACCTCTATTCGAAATATTACACATACTTGTTGTTTCTGTAACTTTTTTTCACTTATCTAGTTCCACTTTTTCCTATTAATTCAAAATAACCATAGTCATAGAGGAAGATAATTTTATCATCTTATCGAACTTGTTGATCTTTTTAACTACCACTTTTTTAGTTTCTTTCTCATTGGACATGCATGCCTCTAAATTTTGAATTTTATTATTCAACTTTTTTCTCCTTGTTTATCTTTAAAAATTATCTTTATACCACATCATTGCTCCTTTTTTTATACATTTATATTGTCAAAATGTTTCATTAAGTAAAATTCATTTGAAGGGCGATTACTTAGTAATCAATGCAAACCATTTGATCTTCTAGTTTTTCACATTTGGACACAACATACATTTAATCCAAGGTATTTGTGTCTAGGTTATATGTAGGAAATATTCTTATTGTGGAAACATCTAAAGTTAAAACTTAGCATGTAGAATTTAATTCTTGTTTCTCTAATCTCTTTCTAATTTTTGGGTAAACACGGTTTGGTAATAAAAACTTGAGGCTTTTGGAGGAATCCATTGCTTGAATGGAGAAGGATTAATTTATGTTTTGGGGGACTTTCTATGTGGATCAACAATTCTTTGAGGGTAATGCTTGCTTTCTATGATTTATTTCCTTAAGGAAATGATACCTGTCTGAGTAACTATATGTATCCCTATCATTTTCCTCTTCTCGTGTCCTTATTGGCTAGTATGAACTATTTGTCTTGGCCTATTTTAAATAAATATTATTGTGGCACAACTGAACACTACTACTACCATTACTATAACTTCCAATATTAGAAATAGATTCACTTTGCCAACTCCTCTTTAATTTTCAACTTGTTGTTATACCATATGTTGAATATTGATTTTGGAGAAAAATACATTGGACTACCATTTCTTTTATGCAGTGGTCCTTTCTCCCAAGCTCCAAGGCCTAACCTATCAGAAGATCATCTAGGATGTACCTCTATGAAACCCAAATGCATTTTCTTGTTGAACTCAAGTCACCACAAATAAACTCATATTTTAGGCTATAACGCCCTTGTATTATATGTTTGTTTTCTTCTTTCATTTAGACTTGGTTTATATGAGTTATCTCCCCCTAAAAGGGGAGTGTGTAATTCAATTCCTCCTTAGAGTCAAAATGATCATCACTACTTTCCTCTGTGGGATGTGCTTCATTCCACAATCTACTAAAAACTACATCTTCTGGAATAGAATCATACTCTAAAATAGCTTTTGGATCACCTAGGTCTCGGCTCATAGACCAAAAGGTAGTTATTATTGAACTTGTCTAATTTTTATCTCATAAAGCAACATCTAGATTCTTTAGCATGTTTTTAGAAGAGTATTTTTAGCATCTTTTCCATAAACATTATCATATTGATATTTCCTTAGCTTCGACATTACCTCTTTTCGTGGATGCAATCCCAAAATTTTATTAATAGATCTTGATAATTAATTACTTTGTCAGAGAAATTTCATTCATTACAATTTTTAACTCATCTCGAGATTTCTTGGTTTTTAATTTTACTAGAAGGGGTTTACTTTCATGTTGAATTTTTTTGGTAGAGTTCTTGTTCACCACTACCATTACTGTAATAACCTCATATGGGTCATTCAACTAGTGAGTTTCAACATCAAACTTAAATTTTTGTGAATTTTCATTTGCCACATTAAATACATTTCTCTCAAATGTGAACCCTCCACATAAAATTGGTAAGCAAGGAAATATCATCCTATTTTGTTGAGTAAAACAATACAATTTATTTGTTCTTTCCATCTACCATATAAATTCCAAGGAAAAAGACCCTATTTGTCACATGTATTGGATATTTGTAAGGATGTACTCATGGTCCATAAAACCATAGCTCATAGTATATTCATCCATGAAGTACCAGTCATCCAAAATTATTTCTTATCCCAATTGAATGCAATCTCTACATGTCATAACAAATCTAGGCATTGCAAATTTTATAATTACCTAATAGGTGGAGTCCAATGGTAGTTCAAAAATTTATTGCATTCCCTTCTATTATCAAATATCTTTATCTTGGGAGTACACCAAATTAATGGAAGCACCACTTTTTTTCCCTCGACATCATTATAGGCCTAAATTACAAGTTTTTTTCTCGTAAACCACTCAACAAACTGCCTTATAAAGAAATAAATCAAGTAGGTAGTGAACCTAAAGGTCTCGGTGCAAGAACCTTATTTGATTATCAAGCATTTTTTCGTATAGATTCTATAATGTCACCAAAAAATATGTATGCATAAATTGGACTACCGAAATGGATATTGTATACCATTTCAATGAGGGTTTCATCTGCTTGCTCATCGGTATCAAATCCAAGGAAAAATTTTAGCATATAAATGATATCCCTAACCCATGGGTTAAAGAACACAATTAGATCAAGAGGCCTCCCTTTTGGTACCATTCCATCACTTGCTATTTTTCGTAAAAAACATCTATGACATTTTGAGTGGTGGCATGATAATCATTAGAAATTGTTTCTAGGTTTATGCAAATGGTTCCTAATTCTTTACTTTCAAACCCCAATACACAACCAATATTTTCCTCTGTAATGGAAAACATTTCTTTTTTAGTTCCATTTGAAACAATTGTTTTTCCCATCATAATTCTAGGCATAGAGCATGAAAAATTTAGGGAAGGGAAAACCTCATGGAGCATCATGCATCCCAATCCAACCCCCATGTTGTCCAACCTAATGGATTCATAGGATTATTTTCCTTATTCACATTCATGTATCTAATTTTTGAGGTTCTTATGAAAATTACATGTTCATAAATATCAAGATATTCATCGATTAAAGCAGGGGGTTTTAAGAAGTTTGGTGTATGAGATTTGGGTTGTATTTTTGGCTCATGTTGAAGTAGAGTTAAACATTCTTGGAATATTCAATTTTGAAAACCCCCACCCTAAACCCTAATAGTGAAATATTTTAAAGTGTAGGTTTATACAGTGTTACTTACTTGGAAAAATGAATATTTTGATTTTTTCATAGCCTAATACTTTTATAAATCTATTCAGTCTTCATTTACAATATTCCTTCTAGAATGTAATGGAATTTACACATCAGATTGTAAATAGTAGCACATCATGATCACATATTTCACTGTAAATATCAAATTTAGTCATTTTTCAAATTACATTGAATGGTTAATAGTTTTCACTTCGCTAGGCCTATTGCAAGGACTTCCATTGAAAACAATGTTATTTCACAACTTCACCCCAAAATAGATCCTACGTGATTGATCATAATATATCAAACGATGTATAATATTTTAAATTATTTAATAAAACATGTTTTTCATCACATATCCATATGTATCTATATGTGGAAGCATCCCGACATTCCAAAGGAAACCTCGCATTCATGTAGCTTAAAACACACAACTTACATTTCTTCATCATATTTTTTCGACTACCGGACATCAATGGGCATCAATTTACGAATGAAGATACATGAACATGTGATATGTTAACATGTGGCATGATCACGTTACTAAAACTTCCACCTCACCATCTAAGCTTAATGCACAAAGGTTTGTAGTGTGGGGAAGCATGTTTTCAGCACATGGTAGCATCTCGATAACTAAAATTCCAATACATCACTATTGTTAAAGGTTACGAGAGAATGGGGATGTAGAAGAACATGATTGTGTCATGTGTGCGGTCATTGAATTAACATCTAAAATTTAAGGGAAAAATTAAATGCATAATCATGGTCGCTAGTGTTAGATGCTTTTGAAATTTAATCAAAAGTTGTGTTAGATGGTTAATATAGATGAATGAGATTGTGTCACATGTGTGATGAGTGATTTATCATCCTTAAATGTTATCATTGGATGTTTTTGAAGTACAAGTTGGTCCTTGGAGTCAATGGTTAAATTTTAAAAGCCATTATATTTTTAAGCTTCTTGGTTATAAAGTAAAATATTAAACCCTTTCCAATCATAATAACACAAAAAAACAAAGAGATAAACACAAAATGCTTAGTAACAATCCATTAAAATGAAACAATACTTACATAAATCCATTGATCCATTAAAAAAGATCAGAAAAGAGAGAAGAGAAATGAGTTTGAAAAAGGTATTCACATAAGGTTTTCTCAAATTTTTTATTGTTCTAAGTTTAAATACTAAAGTAAATAATGTGAGTCATGATAAAGGCAATAGAAAGTTAGAAACCATAAAACAAAAAATGTTATGGAAAAAATTTGTCAAAATGGCCTCTTTAATTTGAGATACCTAATACACCAATTTATTTGGTAGAAGGTTAAACTACAATTACATATTTTAGGAAATTGAGAAATGTGATTAGGGTCCCCTTCCATATCATAGTAATGATGATTAAAAGTATTACTTGGAAGATTTGAAGGCTATTAAGAAGTATGAAATCAATTTTGTTGATATCAGGCCTTAATATTTTCCATGTTATAATTTTCTTATCCATATCCTCATCAAATACCTTGTTTAATAAAGGAAAGATGAAAATAATGGTGACAAGGAAATAACCATCCATTTTAGCGGGAGATATATACAAGGAAATGTACAATATCTTAACTCCCCTACTATACTTATACACATGCATTATCAATGCATGGCTTGATAGGGTCAAAGTTATGGATATAATCCATGAATGGGAAGCAGAAGGCATCCATTTAACTCATAAGGAAGAAATGAGCGTTTATGGTTTTTCATTTAGAAAGGGAATAATAATCTAAATGATCCTTTTGAATTACTTATATGGTAAGGAAAATGATATTCATGTTAATAAACAATGGACGTCATTATTGGTTCACATTCTCGAAGGGGAAAACCTAATTTTGAAAAGATTGTAGCATATGAGTTGAGGGAGTTTTCTCATAGATTTAGAGAATGAAATTCAAGCTTTAATATGGAATCCTACTTAATTGAAAGTGTTTGTGCTTCCATTAAATTCAATAGTGTACTTTTTCCCAATTGGAATGCTTTTTCACCTCAACCAATCTATGTGTCATTTTATAAGCTTTTCAAAAACATTTATACAAAGTTTTTGTTAGAGGTGTATGACATTTTATACCCTAATGTTTATAAATTTTGGTATGATAGGAGATTCCAAGAATGCTTGATCATATCATAAATCAAGTCATGGTTTTTGGAGTATATTAGTTTTATCCAAAGGCACCATGATTACGGTTTAGGGTTTCCTCATTGGACCATGAAAACTCTTATTGCATGTACATGTTGACATTATAGCAATGGAAGTGGAATATTTATCTATCTATGGAGTATGATGATGGATAAAAAGTAAAATTCAAAATCCATATCCATTTTTTCCATTTAGGATTAGAAGACATAACTTCCAAAAATCCTAGCTTGTTGAGTTATCAAGGGAGTGGTCTCATTTCATGTAGGGGGAGCAAAGCAAACTTGAGGGTTAGGAACCACATGGTCATGTGGTAGTTTATTTATTATCACTTAAAGGGATAATTAAAAAAATGCATGAGAATTAATAGGTTATAGATGATGATATCTACCTAAACCCTCATGATGAACAAGAGATGAGGAAAGATTGAGAATGAGCAAGGAGAAGCAAAACAAGAAGGATCCTGAAGAAACCACTTCACCCCAACTTCAAAGGAATATTTTAATTGGTATTCCTCCTACTTCCTTCCAAGACCCATCATTGGGGGTTTTAATTGGTTCTTTCTTCCAAGCCTCCTAGCCATCAGCTCAAGTAGGAGAATCTCCAACAAAGGAAATGGGAAAGCCACAATTGGATCTTCCACATTGCTCCTCTAATACCAAAAGTATCAACTTTCTCTAGGTCTTGTCCACTTCTTTCTTCTCTGTCTCTACAAAGATCAAGTATTTCTATATCTTCAACTATTTATTTTTGTTCTTTCACAAATAATTGAAGTATATCTTGAAGAAATGTCAATGAAATAATTTGATATACAATATTCAAGAATAGTTGACTATCCCCTCGATCATGAGGATGATCCTGCTAGTTTTTCCATAATTTCCCTCATAACTTATTCCCCTTATTCTACAATTTATGTCACTCCTTCACATGATAAGGATGATTATGGAGGAAAGGCGAGCTATATCTCCCATCTTGGGTTCATCATTGTTTCCTTCTCAATCATCCTCTTAATTTTTGGTACATCTCCTTCCTCAACTAAGAATAATAAGCCTTGATCTTTCATTGTACTACTTATAAAAGAGGATGATCCTTCCCAAACTATTGACCCTTTCCTGATTTATGGTCATATTTCTCCTTCCTTTTCTTCCACTTCCACTAGTTTCCCTTACATAGTAAATTTTGCATATCCTTCCTCTACGAATTCAAAAACTTCCTCTTAGGATCCTGCTCAAGGTTTTATTGTGGTTAGTTATCCATCAATAATAGGTTCATGGATCTAAAAGAAAATAATAAAGGATGCAATTTGATTAACTAAAATTGAACTAAACTATAGGAAGTATAAAAACTAGTTAATCTATTATAGGAGGACTAAAATGATGTAAACTATGCTAATACAAGTATGGAAATGATTTTAAGTAATTATGTCAAATGAAATAAAACCCAAACTGTTTAAAAACACAAAAGAAAAGGACTTAGCTGATTGTTGGAGATTTTTACAGTTGTCATAGGTTTGATTGTAGATCCTTGAATTAAAAATGATCACTCGGGGATCTCGCAGAGGTCGAGCTGGGAGCTATAAATAGACTACACCACCCAGGAAGGTCTTGAGGTGCCTCGGGGCACCTGGTATAAAATAGGTAGCATGGTCTCTTAAAATGCATAGAATCTGGTTTCCGCAATGTCACAATATTCCCTAAAATTCTCTCTATCTATCACATTTCATCTTTCAAACTACGCCGAGTGTGTGAAATAATGTAAGATGAAGGAATGACCTAAAAATACAAAGAAGTATCAAAACCCTAAAAAAAAAAGATGCAAAATGAATGGGTCAAACTAACCTCATGCCACAACAATGGGCTTACTAATATGATCATTGCACTACATTTTGGACCCAAATGTATTTCTGGTGTGTGTCCATGTCATACCCTAAGTGCTCTTGTGTCATTCATACTTTGTGAAGTAGCGATCAATAATAACTATATATAATTTAATAACATGTGCGCATAAAATAGAATAGATTCCCTCCACCTATGTGGTGTTTGTGTTGATACAGATCTCATAGCCTTGACGCAAGGCACTATGTGGATGTAAGTGATGCAATGGATGCAACTCTAGATGGATTAATATTAGTATTTGATCTAAGACCCTCATTATGGTCTCATAACTTTGTATTTATAAATTTTTCTTGCTCTCATTTCATAATTAATCCTGAAATCTCCGACTAGAAAAAATATAAGCATGAAAAAGTGCTAGAAAAGGCCCAAAAATAGGTGGGAAATTAGAACATGAATCAAGGTGCCCTAGTTGGGAGGAAGGCACCCGGTGCACCTGATTTATGTTAAAATGATGGGACAAGCTTGAAATAGGTGGATATGCATAGGAAAATACTAGGGAATGACGAAATAAAAGGAAAAATAAGATGGCCAAAAGGTGCGATTAATTAGTAATTTCTTTACTTGATAACCCTCTAAATAGTAGTACAAGATCCGGTTAAATAATGCTAAAGTGCATGTTTATGTGTTTACACAATTTATCCTAAATACTAGCCACCCACCTCCAAGCAAATTTTTGATAGGGCGAGTAAAAAGTTTAAAAAGGTTATAACTCACCATGTCATGTTTAGAAGCTAGCCAACTGCTATTAGGAGAGAGGAAGACCTCTCAATAAGGCCAAATCGAAGAAATATTATGTTTGATCCCGTACAACATACCCTGAACAAATTTGAAACATTACATGAGGTAATTAAGGCATCTTCCCTACAGATGAAAGAGACATTCATCCAATAGTATAAAAATAACCATTCCTCCGATATTGATCAATGAAGTGAAATTTACATTGGAAAAAATATTTCATAATTGCATCATAGTTGCAAGTTTAAGAGAGAAGGGAAACAAATTCCATCATTTGTTGAACTCTTTTAATCAAGGTTTAGATAATGTAAATACCAATGTAAATGCATTAATCGATATCCGTAGACATCTAAAATGTTGACATGGTTAATTACGATTAACCTATCTAGAAAATATCACCCATATAATAATTAATCGCAAGATTAATTATTATTATTTAATCTACTTTATCATATTTTTATCATTATTTATCCTAAAATTTCATCATTAATCCCTTTTATTCATCGATATTCCATTTTCATCATTAATCTTTTTAATCCATTATTATATCATATTATCATCATAATCCTTCATTAATATTTTCTAGGAATTTTATATTCCTACATATCACCTACCACCTACCCTACATATCCCTACACCTATCCTTTCCATGTAATATCACACCTAATCATCATTTATTAACCTAATCTAATTCTAATCCTAATCACATCCTCACACCTCTAAATCTAGAGGCTTCTATTTCTAGAAGCCTCTCTAACTCTCTCCTTCCATTGAATTTTTAATTAAATGGAAGCTTCTTCCCTCCATGAATTTTGAATTCAAAATTCTAGAGCCTTCCAATTTAGAATACTTCATTCTTCACATGCATCCTCCACCCTTGATCTAAATCCAACATGGCTTCATCTTAGCCATTGAATCCTCCACTCCTCAACTATAAATTTAGCTCTCCTCCTCCATGAGAGACATCTCTCAAATCCATAATAAAGCTCTACTATTTTTATCACTCAATCAATCCATCATTCATATACAATCTATCATCAAACAATAAATCAATTTTCAACAATCAATCAATCCAAGCACAAGCAAAGGGGATGTGCTGCCCAAGTGACTCCACATCAAATGTGAAGCAATCCAACTTCCATTCAAGAGAAAACCCAACACATCAAAGGAGGATTTATGTAATCTTGTAGTTAAGTACGGGTATACTCTCTCCCCTTTGAATCCATTTATATATATGAGGTATTGTTGAATATATTAGATTTTGGATTCAATTTCTTTTCTTTAAATATCTATCATTTATCTAATACTTTTAACATATAAATTTTGGTGCCCACCATGGGGCTTAAACCCTACTTATTTATTATTTTCAACTCTATTTTATCCCTAGAACAATTTGTCAAATTTTCAATAATTTTCACTTTTTTACACCTTCAAATTTTAATTTTTTTCTCATCCATCTTTTTCACACAAAATGATGCCTATAACCTGTGTTCTAGCACCTATGTCCTAAATTGGTGGTTTTTTCCTATTTTGCACCTACATCCTAAATTGCACTTTTGTTCTTTTTTGGTGCATATGTCCTAAATTGGCACTTTTTTTTTCTTTTTTGGCATGTATGTCCTAAATTGCTACTTTTCTTCTATTTTGGCACTATTGGTTGGATATTTTTCAAGCCAAAATATGAGGTTCAACCACAGTACATGGGATTAAATCCCTCCTCAAAGACAGGTGAGGTTTCTGTTTATTACTAGTCTAAAACACAACAGAAATAATATACAGTATTCACACTAATCTAACCATTGGGGTTGGGATAGAATCCCGAAATCTATATCCATACTAGGCGGAGATATTGCTACTTTTGAAATGAAATGGATCGGAAAGGAAATTATTATTATGGAAGAAACACAAATGGAAAGGAAATGAGGGGAACGTACTTTCTTTTGAGCAAACGCAGATCACGAAATAATCATACGAGTTTTAGACAACAAATGTAATGTTTGAAATGATTAGAACAATCAAGATGCTAAACAAGGAATAGCTTAAGATTATGAACATAAGAACAATATCCTAAGAAAGATACATCTCACAACACAAAGTTTACAAAATAGCATCAACTTCTATTCCTCAAATGATTAAAAGAAAACACAAAGTCTTTCTTCTTCACAATAGTTCTCAATATTCCAAAAATCTCAACCCTTTGGAATGCATAAGCATCCCTTATTTATAATAAAAGGAGTTGAGAGAAAATAGGATAAATCCTAGAAAATAGTCTTTTAATGAGAGTCCTATTTTGCTTGACTCTCACACAGGAGACCAAGTCAAAATTTGCTTCCTATGTGACGAAACAAAAATGAAAAAGACATGTCAATTTCAGGATTGAAATGACATGCAACATTATGCCTATTCTATTTCATCATCTTTTTCTTCCTCCAACAAAGCCTTCTTGTCCTGAAATTCTTGGAATTTTTAGATTATACCCTACATCTCATTTTCATCAGGTGCGGTGGAATGATCACTTAGAACTTCACATGTTTCCTGAGTATCGCTAGCGTTGCCAGGAAGCTTCTTCAGTCTCTTGTTGAGTTTCCTTAGTGTTTCCAAAGAATGTTCAATTTTCACAAACCTATCAATGATTTCTAGACCGAAGCCATAAGTTGGTTCATGCTGAATTGATTCTTGGATCTGCTTGTAAAGATCATCAACAGGTAGAATACCGAGCTTTCATTCAACACCTTAGCACAAATCTTGACTAGCTCTTCTTCTATGTCATTCATGCCATCGACCAATTGATCTCTTGATTCCCTCAATTTTTTTGCAGGCTTCATTAAGAATATTTATTCTGAATCTAATGGCCTTGGTCAGTTGAAAATGCTTGTGCCCATGTGGAATGATGCCTTCTTCGATCAAGATGCAGGATGGAACCTGTTTCAGTGTTTGGAGAGCTTCAAAAGTTAACTCTAGGTTCCCGACTTCTGCTGAAAATTCATCATCCATTTTCTCTCCATCCCTCTTTATATCCTCCAAGGATTTGTATACTTCCACGGTGTCATCAATGACTTCTTTTCCTTACAAGAGCAGCCTTTAAATCCATTCATCGACCGTTATCCCCTTCTCATTAATCTTCTCAATCATGGGTACCGATGAGAAATCAAACTTAAATGGAGTAGAGGATGATGGTGTTGACTCAAGAGGCTTTGAGAGCTTGAGTAGTACTTCTATCAACTACTCTACTTTCTCTTTTAGCTCATCTCTGTTTGCCTTAGTTTCCTTTAGCTTCTAGCACAACACATTCATGGCATCTTGTGTGTCCTATTGTGCTCCCTCTGTTGTTACTTTTCCTAGATCAACCCTTGTGATTTGATAATCTGTGACCATTATATCATCCTTGGTTTTATTAGCCGCAGGAGTAGCAATTTCTACAAATTTATGCCCTGAGGCATCCACTGAAATCCTTGAAACTATTTTGGGTTTCTTAGCTGACTTGGTAGGAGTTACCTTGAGGGAACTAAAATCAAAGGCTGGTAGGAGAACTACCACCTTCCTCTTCCTTAGGGTCTAATCTATTAACCATTGAGGCATATTGAAAGAAGTTGCTCCTATTGTAGGTGTTATAGTCAAATCCTCAGGTGGAGGAAGGTTAGCTTGTGTAGTGGTGACCCTTTGCAAGTGTCATTTCCGTGGTAATGGACTCGGGAATGAAGGCGCAGAAGGAGGAGGCATGTCCATGGTTAAGCGGGGTTCGGTGGCGAGAGGTGAGAGGCCGAGAGAAGATACTAGCCATGGACGAGGAACTTGGTGAAGCAATCGAGGCAAGGAAGGCTGAATGGGAGGAGGCAATGATTATGAAATTAGAGCTTGAGAGATAAGAGGAAGACTTACCTCTCATGAACTATCAACCAAAAGAGGAATGGAAGGTTGAATAATCTCTTCTCTGAAGGAGTATTTCCTTGTTCGGTTGTGGATGTGAATCAATAACCTCAATCTGTTTGTGGGAGAGTGGTCACCGATGTGGTTACATGATCGTCTCCCTTTACGACAAACTTAACATATATTGGCCTCTTGGAAGGGTTCTTATCCTTTTCCTTTTTCCCCTTGGAGGGTACCACTTCCAAAGTATCTAGCTTTGAAAAACTCCCTTCCTTATAACTCATTCCCAAGAAATGAGCCACACCTTAGTATAGGTAAGAATTTGAGTAAGCTCTCCCGCAATAGAATTTTTCTCAATGATGGACCAATCAATGGCTGGGAATAAATATCAGTCTTTATTTAACCCATCATACGAGGAGTCAAGGAAAATCTTGTTATCCGTGGTGCCCACTAGGATGTTAGATAAATCTAGCATCTAGATTTCTTCAATTTTCAACTTGCTATTGTCCTTTCTTCGGATGGAAACTTCATCCCGAAGATCAACCCAAATATCTTCTATGTTGGGCACATGTAGATATAAAGTCCCATACAATTTAAGGACTCCTCGGAAATCAAATCCATCTCTATGCTTCATGTGCTTCTTCAACTTGTCCTAAAGCTCGTGCACCACATTCTTAGCTTTAAGAAGCATGAGGACATGTATCTTCCAATGGAAATATGGAAGGATACGGCAGCCTTGTGTTTACTCTATTGGAATTTGTGAAAATCCAACAATTGTCTAACCAACTCCATCAGTATTAGCTTATCACCGGGAATGCTGGGAAATTGAAAAGGATCACTAGGTAAATGACTACCCAAAGGTATGTGAACTTCTCAAACCGTAAGAAGATACCACCCCATTTTGATACTTCAGCCATTGCCTCTTTGGAGACTCTTCTCTTTCTTAAATCAAGGTTCAGCATGCAGATGTTCTCACAAAAGAAGGTGTCATTCATTCTTCTGAATTGATCCTCAGACCCCTTCATTTCGGATGAGGGAAATACGGATATATATCTGTTTGGTTGACTTACTTGCCTTAGTGTCCAACCCTGGATAATTCCTCATGATGGCTACTACATAGCTAACATATGATGACTTATTAAATTTGTCGGTAGTCAAGATTGTCTTCATCTAGGAATCAATCTCATTTCTTATAAGACTGCTCCAATCAATCCCTTTTTCATTCTTCTTTATAATGATGATGAATTAATACATCCACCCTTAAAAGTCTCTTGACTGGGAGTCCAAATAATCGACTCAATAGGGTGATGATGTCACCGATTTCAAGGATGAAATCACTCACGGGGACAAATTTGGGAAACCTAGAGATGGTTGGCTTGGCCTTGATTAGGAACTTTTTATTCACATGCTTAATGCAATCTTCTTTATCTTTGTCCCGAGATTTCGTGCTTTGACTTAAGATATACATCGACATATTCCTCAAAGTTGGGTAATCTTAAGAGGTCATCAAAGTAACCTCCGTCCAACTTCGCTATGGTTTCTCCTGCTGATTTTTCACCGAGCAGAATCGAGCCATAATTGGAAGCACAAGCCAGAATGAACTTGGGGCATTGAATAGACATTGGGAATCTGCTGTGAGAGGGAGGCCACTGTTGGTTATTGACTTCATCCAAGGACTCTGAGAAGAATCCTTGGTTCTGTTCCAAAAGTCCTCCATGTCTATGTTACCAAGCTCTGTGTCTCGGATGTCGTAATTGCAATCTATGTAGGAAGGAGATTCCATTTTCCGGTACTTATACTTCATCTTTCCTGACCTATCTAACTTATCCTTAGATGATCTAGGATCTAACATGAGAAGTCCTGAAGAAAGAATGCCTAGATAACTCTTGTTTGACCAATCGGGCTTGGAAGCTTGCTGAGCAACCCCATAGACCCGCCACACCAACCGGACTTTGAGACCTATCGGATAATTCATGAAACCCGACACACTGTAGAGTATAATCAGAAACTAGGTTGTGTCAGACACTTTGTGAAACCCGACACATAGGCGGAAATCAGGAGATGTTGAGCACCCTGTAGAACCTGACACACTGCAGAAACCAAACAGTGTCGGACAATCTGTGAAACCCGACACAAGTGGAAGTCAGAGGATGTTGAGCACTTTGTAAAACCCGATACACTGCAGAAACCAAATAGTGTCGGACACCCTGTAAAACCTGAAACAAAGGTGTCGAGGTTTTGGGATGTCAGAATAGGTAAAATTTCCTCCAAGCTTGTAAGTTAGGTTTTATAGATTTATTCTAAAAAAACAAGAGTATATCCATGGAAGGAAATAAGAAAACACCTAGGATGAATTTTTAAACAAGGGGTTTCATGGAAATTCAATCAGAAAATGAATAAAACAACCCTAAACCCTAAACCCAGAGGCAAGAAAAAGCAAAGAGGAAAAACACCGAAAGAACACTTCAAAAACAAACCCAAAGACCCCAAAATGATAAGAAGAGAAAAATACCTTCAAGAAATTCAAAAATGATCAAAGATTAATCGTGAAATTGGTCGAGAAGTTCAGTCAAGTTTGGAGGTCAAAGGAGCATGTACGAAAAATCCACGCAGTGAAAATATGTCAAGTAGAAATGATGTGTAAAATTAGACTATTTATAAAACCCTAGAATTTATTACACCTCCTCCGACACGTGTGCCAACTAATCAATAACTCGAAGCATTAATGCCATGTCATCATGCTTAGCACTTCCGAAAACCCAAAACAAAGGTTTTCTTAACAAATCGGGTTTTGGGAACCAACCAACATGAAGCATGTAAAAGAAGTGTGGTTGGATGAGTTCTAAAAACCCGACACAAAGGATCATTTCAGGTTTTGGGTTTCAGGAAACAAGCAACATGTAACATGTTTTTTGTAAGGTATGTTCCGATGCTCCGGGTTTGAAAACCCGATACACTGGCATGTAATCGGGTTTCAAGTTTGGAAGACACTCAACATGAAGCATGTAAAAGACATGTTTGCATGTGATGGAAACTCAAAAACCTGAAAATCTCCTTCAAAGGGCATTTTTAGGAGGTTTTGTCAAAAAAATTCTATGGTTATCTCAATTTTGGTGGAATCACTAAAAACGAGATAACGAGGCACCTTTGTTTTACTTATTTTTTCCTACCTTTTAAGAGCCATAAATTTTGATCCCAAACTCAAAACGAATCCATTTTTTTCTCAGAAAGGCATAAAAAATAGATGTGCAATGAAAGTGTTAATTTATAATTTTATAGTATAATTTCTTCATGGTTTTAATTTTAACTAAACAATGAGTTATATTTTCTTCTTCGAGACTACTAACACTTTATGTGCAACTTCCTATGTGTACCAAAGATAAAAATCAATTTGACACTACTTACCCTTTATTTTGTAGCATGATCACCCAAGAAATTCAAGTTTATAAATCAAATTACTAACCCTTGTTTTGTAGGGCCTCCTCTTGAAGACCCAATCATCAAACTACTAATCTTTGCCATTTAATTTTATCATCTAGCATTTAATTATCTTGCATTTATCATCCTTCATGTGTTTTCCTTTATTTCTTGTTCATCCCAAAGGTGAAACCGTGTATGCTCTCATCTCGCATCCTAGGATGATCTTGAGGATCAAAAGTGACTAGCCTTCCCTTTTTTCTTTGGTATGCAAAATCTAATGTGGAATTTATATCCACACACTTTTCATAGTCCTAGGGGTCTCATGACCATGGGATTCATCTCCATGCACGTAGGCACACCCCGTGGTCCCAGTGGGGTATACAAATTCAAGGACGATTATCGTTATTGGCTAAGTAATTGCTTGTTTTAAGAGTAGATTGAAGTGAGGGGCTTCTGCATCCCAAAACAAAATCCTTAGATATTATCCTTTCAACATGGACTTGGCTCCCTTATACCACAATGTATATCCAGGACGTCTCTAGTAAAATTATACATCCTACACTAGGTATCCCTTTTGGCTGCATATTGATCTATAGTTCAAGGAGGCCACACTCCCCAAGATCACTCTCTAGATGACCCCACATTGACACATGCGTGGAGAGAAATTTTGTCGCACCACCATCGGTGTGTGGTTTTGAAATTGGGATATACCTTGATTACAAACCCACTTGATTAGTTAGGATTTGTGTTGTATGTTTTTATGTGCTTGTGAACACCCTTAACCATCTTATCACATTATAATTTTAAACAATCAAAAATCATCATAAGCATCGATCCATAGTCACACATCGCAATCCTAATCATCACCATCCTAAATCCAATCCTAATCTAAAACTAATCCCCACACATCTTATATAACCATGTCCTTTAATCCTCAATCTCCAAACCAACATCCAAACCCATACCTCTTTTCTAAATCCATCAACCAAATTATACCATCATCCCCACCCATCAAATTCAACCATCTCACTTTGACCATGAAGTCCCACACACTATCCAACACATTAACAAATAAATCTCAAAATTAACATCCTACGTCGATCAATCCCATCCTCATCATCCAAATCAACCATCACATATTGATCCTAACATCTTAAAAACCATTCAATAACTTAATCAACAAATATCCAATCTTCAATATTCAATCAATAAAACACCCCTAAGCTATCATCTCTCAACAAACCCCATCAATGATTTCCTCTCCCTAATATCCCTACTTATCACCCCATTGACCTTATCCTTGAGGAAACCGAATCATCCAAATCCACTTGGCATACTAACCAACATAAATCACTATCCCAAAAACAAATTTCATCAACTTTTCCCATCTCTCCAAATTTTACCTAGACAGGAATACCTCCTTTATGTCCTTTTTAATCTAGCCACTAATCCCAAACCCACACAACCATCCCAAACCCAAAGCTCCATAGTCCCTATAAATCATCACAATCTACATATTCATCCCATTAAAACTCATGTAGATAATCTACCTCCTTCAAAAATCTCAACTACTAATTCCAATCATTAAACAACTTATCATCAAGTCTCATTCACATATCCATAACCACCCCAACAACATCATCCACAATCATCATCTCCCACATCTAATCTTAGTCCTTCATCCTCATCATATTAATCACCCCAATCAAATCATATAGATTTTATCCTAGATAGTCCCATTCCCTAATCCATCATAAAATTCAACCTCTAAACCTATTTCATCCCCTTCATCACATAAAATTAATCCTCTCAAAACTATCTCATCCACCGTGACTCCTAAGTCACCCTCATCTCCTTTTATCTCCAATCCTAAACCATCCAATGTGGCTCTATTCCACCCTTATCATTTTATATAATCTTAATCGTCCCCTTCATCACCTACATCTCACACTATCTTATCCTCTAAACCTATTTCAACTCCAATATCCCCCAATCCTACAACATCTAACGTGACTCCTAAGTCACCAACTTCTAAATCTAGAAAATCCAGTCCCAATCATACCCAATCTAATGAGTATCCTATGCCACCTTCATCTACTTCATCCCAAACATCACCTAAATCCAATACAACCCCCATATCACACACATCCCCTTCATCCACATCTACTAATCCCAAACAATCTAATCCTAAACCAAAACCATTTACATAAAAACCACCTAATCAAACAAATCCAAAATCAACTAAATCTACTTTGGCCTCTAAGCCTAAAACATCCACTTCGGCCCCTAGGCCTAATTCATCCCCTTCATCTTCTAATCCACCACAATATAATCCAACTCATAAATCCAAATCAACCAACACATCTCGTTATCCACCTAATCCTACACCTTTACTTCCTACTCCCCCAAAACCATTTAACTCAAACCACTTCACTCCTTTTGGTGAATCCTTGAACATCATCTTCCATCATCTAAAAACCTTCAACATGATCATCCATCCCCCAATCAAATAATGTAATTAAAACCTTCCCAAACCATCTTGGTATCAAGAACACTATTATTGTGACTTCCATTGCACCCATGGACATTCGACCAATTGTTTCATGCAATTTAGGTCTTATGTCCAAAACCACATTAACCAAGGGCTTCTTATCTGTGTACCTCTTTATCCACCACCTTTCTATCCCAATCATATACCTAAACATCATCCATAATCTAGATCCCACTTATCATCCAAACATTGTCGTACATGTACATCTCATCGTACATCCACCCATCCCTCACCGATCAAAACCAAAACAAATCTCACCTCCCATCCTTTGTTAATTTTTTTCTTTGTGTATGATAACCTTACAAAACCTCAGTATCATGATGACCACATGGAATCATCTTCCCCATAAAATCCATATCTAATAGCCAAATATATGTTCACTAATATGAAACATTGAGGAAAAGGCTTAGGAATCCATGAGAAAGGCATTTGTGAATCCATCTCCCTTCATCAAAATCTAGGTTGTTTAGGATTAGGGTATAAACCTAACACTAAAAATGACCCTCCCACTACTCCACAACCCATTTCTACCACTCCTCTTATTTACCCTACCGTCCAAACCCAATCACAAATCATTTAATCCCCTCACAATACCAAACACCTAAACATCAATTAAGAACATAATTTGTTTCCTTCCCACATTCCATCCAACACTTAAATCCCTTTGCATATAATCTATTCTTATCATCATATCCATTCATATCCTCTATCAATCCATTCATTTGAACATTATATCAGCTTGCTCATACATGTTGTAAGCTAACAATTATACTATTTGTGTGATCTTGGTCTATCATTAACTCTAAAATTCAAGAACAATTGTCTTCCTTGAGATCCACATAATTTAATACACTTAATAAAATTTTGGTAAATACCCTTGGGTTAATATTTTAACACTCTAGCCAATGTCATCTCCACACTCATTTCCATCCCCCACTAACCCATTAGTTATTCTTAACCCGTTGAGAGTTTTCAATAGAGTGGAAGCTCTTTGTGAAAAAACTTCAAATATAAAAATAAAAATCATATCAACATTAATTTAATATAAAATAAAATCCACCTCAAGACTCTCTCTGTGGGTCTTTCCAGAAACTCTACCAAGGCTATTGATGTTTGTCTAGTAGTAGAGAAATGTTGTGACAAGAATCAGATGTATCTCTATCGGGGCTATTGACACTGGATGGCATCGGATAAATGCACGGCTTAGCATTCCATTCACCTTCAATCAACCTACTTGACTTAATCACTCCCTATACATTAGATAGTTTGTCTCTACATAATACCCACTAACTCTTCACTTCAATCAGTAATTAACCATCACAATCATACACACTTTGATCTCAAAGAGATATAGGGCTTGAATGTTGCAAAGTATTGTTTAAACCTTTGTTTCAAAAAAAAAAAAAAATTCCAACTCTTTCCTTATAACATGTGTCATTAGAATCATATTTTTTCATTGCTAATATCAATTTCCTTCCATCCATAAAATACACATCCTTTATTCTTAGGGTTAAACATCCATTGGAAAACAATGACCATTTCATTTTCATCCAATCCTCATCATGTCCCTTTCGAATCGTAATCATCATGGTGGGGAAACCTTACTCCCATCCACTAGGGGCATCATCAATTTTAGATACCCTTCCCTTCCCATCTTACCCTACATCTAGGGAAAACTCAAACCCATTCATTACATCACATCAATCCATCCCCATATACTGGGGGAGTGTCTTAAAACCTTCCATATCCCCATCTTATCATATACCACATCCCTCATCCTATATATCTCCATCCCACATCCTATCTAACCCTAACATGTCAACCAATTCCATCCTATCTACCCTATCCAAATTTCCTCAATCCTTCTCTTTCATCCTACCCAAACATACTTTAATACTTATAGGAGAAATTTGCATACCACCTTACATCCCTTCCCATACCCCATGAGATATCTCATCTTGAATCCTTTCATCTTACCTAATCTCAACCATACCGCCCATCCCAAATCCAAAATCTCAACAACAAACATCAAATAATCTAAACATCCAAAATCTAAAAATCAAAACATTCATAAAACAAAATTTCCAAAAATGCAATGTGTGTTTTTATTTGAGTGTGTTTGATTGCTTGTCTGCATTTACATTTTGGCCACTTATATGAGGCCACTTTTATTTCTCTTTATTTTGCATGGTCCAATGATATGAGGGCCATATTTTTTGCATTAATCAGTCCAATGATATGAGGACCATATTTTTCATATTAACTTGTCCAATGATATGAGGAAAAGGGCATTTGGTAACTCAGTCATCATGGTCTTTATACCTTGATGTATTTTTCTTTATGCCACATTAATCACACTGCTAATGATTATAACAGTTGGCACTTTATGTTAGCGCACCCTATATATCACAATATTTTAGCCTTATCATCTTGTCTTTATCCAATCAATATCCACATCCAAATCTTATCTTCTTCATACAAAATCCTCATGCCCTGGTTGACGCATCTTCTAACATCTTCTCATCAGTCCAACCTAATCATCAAACCCAATCCTTATTATTTCATCCACACATCCTCAATATTATAATCCTTTGAAATCCTCCAATATAACATCATCAAATCCAACATCCTTACATCTTCAAATCCTACCCCCTTGACTAGGGCATCTCGAAATCTAACATCTTCAAAAATTAACAACACCTAACCCCTTGAATGAGGCATCCTTTAATCCTACATCCTAAATCTTCACCCTTTTCATACATTTTTGACTTGGCATCCTCTAATCCAACATCTTAAATCTTCACCCTTCTCCTCTATTATTGACTAGGAATCCTCTCTGCAAAATCCTCAAATCCTCTAATCCTCATCCTCTAAATCCTCAAATATTCTAATCCATACTCATCTTATAATCCTATAATTCTCATCCTATAATTCCTCAAATATTCTTATCAAATATTCTTATGTAATCCTCTCTCCTCTACTAACTCGGGCCTCTCTTCTTTTTGATTGGTTACCTAACTTGTTCATCCCCTGCCTAACCCCTCGATGGGGCCTCATATTAACATCCTAACATCTTCTCTTATTTTTCTTTAAATGGCCATTACTACGCAATAACCACTTAAAGAGTGGGAAAATTTAGACAACTAAAATGTTGACATGGTTAATTACGATTAACCTATCCTACAAATATCCCAACATCACCCATATAATAATTAATCGCAAGATTAATTATTATTTAATCAATTTTATCTTATGTACCCTTTATCATTAGTTATCCTAACATCTCATCATTAATCCTTTTTAGTCATCCAATATCCCATTTTTATCATTAATCTTTTTAATCCATTTTTATATCATATTATCATCATAATCCTTGATTAATATTTTCTAGGAATTTAATATTCCTAGATCTCACCTACCACCTACCCTACACATCCCTAAAGCTAGACTTTCCATGTAATCTCACACCTAATCATCATTTATTAACCTAATCTAATTCTAATCTTAATCACATCCTCATGCCTTTAAATCTAGAGGACTCTATTTCTAGAAGCCTCTCTAACTCTCTCTTTCCATTCAATTTTTAATTCAATGGAAACTTCTTCCCTCCATGAATTTTGAATTCAAAATTCTAGAATCTTACACTCTAGAATTCTCAATTCTTCACATGCATCCTCCACCCTCTATCAAAATAAAACATGGCTTCATCCTAGCCATTTAATCCTCCATTCCTCAGCTATGAATTTATCTCTCCTCCTCCATGAGATCCATCTCTCAAATCCCTAATAAATATTTTTTTTTATCACTCAATCAATCCATCATTCATCTAGAATTTATCATCACACAATCAAGAAATATAATCACAAGCAAAGGGGGTGTTACCCAATTGATTTGCACATCAAATCTAAAGCAATCCAACTTCCATCAAAGAGAAAATCCAACAAATCAAAGGATTTGTACAACTGGCAGGTAAGTGTAGGTATAATCTCTCTCTCCCCTTTCAATCCATTATTATATCTAAGGTATTTTTTATATATTATCATTAGATTTAGGAATCAGTTGCTTTGTTTTTGGTTTCTAACTTTTATGTAATATTTTTAACATATATAGATATAGTTAGGGGAAATTTCCCACCAAATGTAGTTGTAATGAATTTCTCGAGCTAGTAGTGATAGAGAACCTTATTTTCAAGGCTAGGAATAAAGAAAGCGATGCATTATTCTTGATAAAACAATTATTCAACAATTAGATGCATTATACGATAAAATAAGTAAGATTTTGTCTAAACTTGGAATTCCTACAATGGTTTACAAATTGGGAATCTATTCGATATCTTAGTTCTCCAATATCCTTCAACAAACCATAAAAATATTCTTAGACCAAATGAATTTACAAGGAGGGAACATTGTGGTACATCAGATAATTTTGTATTCCTCAAAAAGGATAGAGAGAGCTCAAGTAATAAATGAATTTTTGAAAATAATGATTGGTGACTTCACTTCCAGGATGGAGATTGTGAGGATAGTTTGTGTGCCTCCCATAATAGATGTCAATTGGATCAACTAGGATTATAAACTTTGCATAAGTATAGGATAGGGATCATATTCTTATCTTATTATATATTCTTATCATTAATTACATGAAATCTAATTTTAGAGATGTCAATTTTGTAAAATTTATTACATTAATTAAGATGGACATTTTTCTCTTTCACATTTTTAGAATTTACATCGTTATTTCATTTTCAGGAGATTTGCATCTTTCTTTCATAGATGATTAATGTATGATTTACTATATCAAAATAATATAAGTGTACCAAACCCCTCAATAATACTTAACCGGTACACTTTGATCCCATAAGATTTTAAAAGGAAATGGTATGACACTTACCAATGCAAACACCACCGAAATTCTCCTTTGAGACACAAACGACAACCAAGACGTCTTAAAAGATCCAAAATAACTTTTACACAATTTAAAAGCATGAATTTAGTGTTATTATTGTCTTAGAGCTTCATAACTCTTCACAAAATTGTATTAGTAAGAGGTCATGTAAAATTCTATTTTTTTGGTAGAGCCTTCCTTAATCTAGACTTAAATTTTAAGTAATTGTTTGTGGATGCAATCATTGATGATTTCCTCTAAATGAATGTGCATATTTCTGTAAGGATTATCTAAATGAATTTAAACATCCAATCACTATAGTGGTGTGCAGAATCTTTTCCCATGAACCTATTCAACAACTTGAAAATGTCTCCAATATCTTCCACAAAATCCTCCTTACTTAACTTCTTGGGGAACCTATGAGTAGCGGTCCTTGGATTTTCAAGGAAATTGTGTAATATTTTGGAACAATTTACAATGTGTGCATTCTAGTATTATTCTACATTTATAATGGATATTCTTCTAATTTCGATTCATTGAAGATACCTAACAATTCCTTAAAATTTTTAGTGTTTAATGACACAACTAAATCATTTTTTCATCCCTAACCTCTCTGGTTGTTGTTGCAACATAGTTTTGTGCACATACCCATACTAACTTTGGATACTAGGCATATGGGGGAAATAAGTTGTTAGTGGAATTCCACTCAATAAATCTTCCCCATTGTTTCATTTCTATTAATTACACATGCAACCTTTCTAGAATTTATCTAAGTTCACAATGCCAATGTTAGTGTCTACGATTTTATCCAAATCACGGGTAAGGTGGGAGGTGGTTTGGACTTTGTCTAATTGAATATTCATGTTTATATGGTGAAGGTGCGAAATGTCTACTAAATGAGAGATTCACAATTATCTATGTTAGAATATTTATGGGATGTATGATGTTATGAAGATTCACAATATAAATTTCTCAAGATTATAGTTTATGAAGTGAAAATTAAGAACATAGATTTAGATGATTATATTGTAGTTTCTGTAATATAAATATAATCAATAGAAATAAAATAAAGATTGTCACAAGATATAAGTTAGAAAACCATGGAAGGTAAAAAACCCTTTGAAAAATCACTTATCTTCATCGATAATATACTTTTACCCTACACTCCCAATATTTCCTCATGGAGCTACACCTTGATAAGGAATAATGAATTGCCTCATACATTTTCTCATGAGTCTTACAAATATAATCCCATATGTATCTCGCATATAATTTTACAACCAATGTAACCAATTCCTTAAGGATGACCTTGTTATATACAAGGCGGGTGGTCATGATCCACTCTTAAAAGCCGACCCAGGTCATTTGGCGGGTTTTATAAATAATTAGTTTCCCACTTAATATTATAAACCCCAACACTCCCCCTTAATGTTAAGTGGGGAAACATGAAAAAACATGTTAACATTTTTTCCTTATGCCAAGTCACCTTTTAGTACAAAAGGAATTACAATCCATAAATCAACTCGTGATTTATGCTAGCATCCAAAAAACACTTGTTCCATGGGTTTCAGTTCCACGGTGCACTAAATCGAGTCTGCGCGGGTTTTTCAACTCTTCAATACACACGGTAGTGTCCCATGGACTTATACAAGTGGTGAACAATCGTAAATGCATTTTAGGTTTTAGAGAAACCATGAGACACTATTTTTCCACAATTAAAAATAGTGTTCCAAGGATTCCATAAAACCGCAATACAAAGGAACATATACAAATTCTCAACATAAATTGATTAAGGATGAATAATTACATCAAGTTATTAAGCCAATTATAAAACAAGGCATTCCCATAATTAATGCTTCACTAGGAGTTACAAGTAAACTTCACATACATGACAATTTACTTAAACAACCTATAAATAGTCATGGGAGTATCCACTTTAAAATATTATAGCCATTAAGAGGTGGCATTATCATACTCGCTCCCCCTGGTAATGACAACTCTAAAAGGCCTAACAAGGTATGAAACTTGAAAAATTCATAGAACACAGCGGATTCATGAAAATATCTTTAAATTGATCTTCATTCGAACATAACTTGATATCAATATCACCATTTAGGACTTTCTCGTGAATAAAGTGTTGAACTAGATTCTTTACAAGATCAATACAACTTTGGATGTCACATTGAAGAGTATTTCTTCCTTTAACACCCATATGTATTTCATCCAATAGTATTTTCAGCCACATGGTTTCCTTTTCTACTTCCATAACACTTCTATATTCTACTTTAGTCAAAGAGATAGAGACTATTGGTTGCTTCTTGTTACTCAAGTGATGGTACTTGCACCCAACTTGAAAACATATCCAAAAAGTAGATTTTATAAATTTTGTCTAACCTTTTGCACACAGAATCACACAAAAATATTATTCATTTGTATATATCTCAATAGAATATTTTTCATCATATCTTGTAATATATTAGGCTATTATATAGCCATCATAAAAGCTAAACAACCTCCTAGAAAATAGGAAGGTGTTACAAAATTAACCTGGAATGTTATTCACGGGTATAACAAACTCTAAGAATAATATATTGTTATCTACAACAATATAATAATTATACTAACAAACTATATTACCATATTTACTCACGGTAATAGTAAATAATAATTTACCCATGTAAATATTAATTTCCTAACATTCCCCCTTAATTTTTTACATGGTAGTAAAAGAATTTTCACACTTCCTCTGCATCCTACCACCTCTACATTCTCATGATCTTGGCACATACTCAAAATGAAGGTAGAAGAAGGAACACGTCAACTTCTTATCGACCATGCACTGTGGGGAACACATTTGTCTGACGAGGATGGAAACATGCTTAGGAATCATCTGTTTATCAACCAGTCACTCTAGGGAACACATATAGCCTAGAAGTGTGGGAACTCAAGGAGGAACACATCTGAACAACCTTCAATGGTTTTTAGGAGACTAAACACAAACCTAGGTACGAATAAGAACACATCTTACTGTTCTACCTCATCAAGACTCATGATGTTTCCTTTCACTATGTTCTAGCATTAGGGAATTATGTAGGAATAGCCACATACCAGTGAACAGGAACATACCACATCTGTTCTTATTTTTCACACCACGCTGAAATGTTGAAATCCACACTATACTACAAAACAAGTACTATGAAACTGAAGCACACAATTGAAAGAAAATTCACACCACAAAATTCCACCACAACTTCATGTGGCCTCTTCATTGTGTGATGATGAGAGGTCGTTATTTGACCTCCAGCCTCTATTTCCTCCGTCCTCCGGTGTATGTATTGCTAACTCGGTAAGATATGAACATGAAGCACATTTTTTCCATATTGAGCTTATTATTTTGTTCGCTCCCGCAATGTAAAACACTTTATTTTTCCAGATGTTGGATAACACCAAAAATGTGTCTCGTAAGGAAAAAAAAATCAAACTTTTACAATGACATGACTTTTAACGACACAAAATGACTACCAATTTACTACTAATTAGATAAATACTTAGACTCTCAATTTTAACTTTATTTCCAATGACAACTATGACATTGAGCAAGTGACTACTTGACAAAAATGATATACACTATCTTTTGTTAACTTTAAACTCCAAGTAATAAGACAAACTTGACTTTACTTTTAAAGACAATGGACATTACTTTTTTAATTAAATGTGTAATGAGGACCAATTAAAGATCTATCTAGAACAAATAAGAATAACCTAAAAAAATTGAAGAATAGACTTATACTTCAAAAACTAAAAATGAGATTCACTTGAAACGGACACCAATAATATATTCAATGAAACTATTTCATTGAATGACTATACTCATAAAAAAACAAACTATGACTAATTTGACACTCAAAAATAAAAACTATGAAGGATCAAACTATAATGATCTTTAAATAAAGCACTATTTTTGACATATGCTTATGTGACACACACCTTTCTAATGGAAGACTTGGAATCTATGTGAATTTCAGAATACGGCCTAGAGTTTGAGAAAAAAAAACAAGGCTAAGAAACATCCATGGAAGGATTTTGATCGATGGATAAATAGGTTGTAGCTGCCCTGGCACTTCGGTATTTACGTGAGACAAAATCTTGATCTAATTTAGTATCAAATGCTCGAGCTTAACAAATCCAGCGAGGAGTGTTGACTGCCGACGTTGAATCAGGTAGACATGTTCAATGTAAAAGACTCCTAGATATTTCAATGCAGATAAATACGAATATGTCAATTGATTTCAACTCAACATGGAAAGATAATTCACATCCATCACTGGATTCAAGCTCCCCATTGTTCAGTTGCATTCTCCTTTGGATCTATTGGAATATCTTTTGGCATATAGTGAATATTTTAATTGTAGGCCGTATGGAGAAACTCAAAAATCATATCATATACTGGTCATTTACATATTGCACAAATTACTCACCAACGCAAAGGTGGGTAGGTTCTCACTTCAGCAGATGGATGCTCCTTTGTACATATCACCCATCCAAAACAGTATTTTCTTTCTTCAATCCTCTGCTAATATTATTTGATTGGAATGATCATAAAATAAAAAAACACCTCTAGATCATCGATTTATAGATCTAAATCTTTTCCGACATATATTATACAAACTGGGACGTATGTAATCAACACATGGAAAAATTATCAGAGGACAGTCTGAAAACTACTTAAGTTACGCTATTGAATATTTTTAAATTATACTTTGTTCATCCTCGCAGTTAAAGCACACAATTCTATTGCCCCTATTTCATCTAATTCTCCATAGCTATCATAGGTTTGACCGAATATGCTCTAGTACCAAATATAAATTTGGTCTAAGATTTTGCACACGAATCACACAATAATATTATTCACTGTATATATCTCAATAGAATATTTGTCAGCATATCTCGTGTAATACAATAGGCTATTATATAGCCATCATAAAAGCTAAACAACCTCCTAGAAAATAGGAAGATGTTACAACAATTAACCTGGAATGTTCTTCACGGGTATAACAAACTCTAAGAATAATATATTGTTATCTAAACAATATAATAATTATACTAAAAAACTATCTTACCGTATTTACTCATGGTAACAGTAAATAATAATTTACCTATGTAAATATTAATTTCCTAATAGATTTTCTATATATATCATCAACATTGTAAGAATAACTATATAAAATTAATTTTGCATCATCATAAGAAAAATAATACTAACCATAATTAATTGTTCCTTTAACATATTTTAGAATTTTTATTTTATTTTCCAATGATCCTCATAAGGATCCTGCATGAACCTAGAGATAAATGTTATGCATATGAAATATCTTGCCTAGTGATAGTCACATAAATTAATATACCAACTATCTGTTTGTATAGAGTAGGATCAAATTTAGCACATACAGGTTTAGGATTTAGTTTTACACCAACTTCAATAGGAATGACAACATGTTTACAATCAGTCATGTTAAATATTTTAATATTAAATTAGTAGCATACTGATATTGATATGCAACAATAGATTCATGATCCTGAAATATAACCATGCCTAAAAAATTATTTAGCAGACCTCATTAAGTCATTTCAAAATGTTGTTTTAATCTTTCTTTGATCTTGAGAATTAAATTTTTATCACTACCAGTAATCAAAATATCATCAACATATAAAACAATAATGATAATATGATTATTTTCAAACTTAACAATTAAATCTTTATCAAAGCAGCAGAGTTAGAGAAAGTTAGATCCTGAAGGAAACTATTAATTTTAGCATACCAAGCTCTAGGAGATTTTTTAAGACCATACAAGGATTTTTCAATTTACATACATATAGTTCCTCACGGGTTCTTCAAAACCTTCAGGTTGATTCATATAAATTCATTCTTTCATCTCACCATTCGTAAATGCATTTTAACTTCCATTTGGTAAATCTCCCAACCATATTGGGCAGCCAAAGCAAGAAGAATCTAACATTGCTCATTTTAGCTACATGAGCAAAGGTTTGAACATAGTCAAGACCAGGTTTCTTATTCAACCCTCAAGCTACCAATATTTCCTTAAATTTATCTATTTCTCCTATAGAGTTATACTTAATTTTATACAACCACCTGGATCCTATAATGCTTCATTTAGAAGGAGGGGGACTAGTTCCCAAGTGTTATTTTTAATTAAAGCATTGTATTCATCTTTCATAGCTTTGATCCATCTTTCATCTTGACTGGATTTTTCAAAATATTGTGGCTCAACCTCATATAGGGACATTAAGGCATGATAAGTATGTTTACTATGAGTTACCTTACTCAGGTTATGAGGATGAGTGTCCTTGACTACATTTTGATCCCATTTAGGAATTCTAGGATGCAACATTTTGAGATGAATCCCCTCAATCTCCATTATATCTAGATCAAGATAATCATCCTCTTGAACTTTTGTTTCCATATTGTCTAGAGAAGTATTATCAGGCTCTTTTTCAAGAGAAATAGAGGAGGGTTCACAAGAAGCATCGAAGAATGTCTTTTTCCATGAACATTATTTTTTCAACTATTTCATGCTTGAAGGGGTCATAGACTCTTACACATTTTTTCTTGACAACCATAACAAAAACAATACAAGAATGGGAGGTTAGATCAAGTTTCTTCCTTTTAACTTTTGGAATAAAGATAAAAGCATGACTACCGAATATTCTTAAGTGAGAGATATTTGGTTTTTCCTTTGCCCATACTTCTATGGGGTGTAGTATGATGAATATATTTAGTATGAACTCTATTTAGGATATAGACAACAATATTCATTTCTTATGCCCATTAAAAATTAGGCACATTTGATGCATGAATCATAATTGTAGCCATCTCTAAAATAGTCCTATTTTTCCTTTATGTTATGTCATTTTGTTCTGGGGAATAGGAGTAGTCATCTCTCTCTGAATCCCACATGACACACAGAACTCATCAAAATTTTTGCTAACATACTCACCTCCATTATCATTTCTATTTTTTTATTTTCAAATTATAAGTATTTTCAACAAGGCCTTTAAACTCTTTAAATTTAGACAAGACATCATACTTTTTGTTAATAAATAAGACCAGGTCATCCTAGATAAATCATCAATAAAGCATACAACATATAGGGATCCACTAAGAGAAGGAACTTCAAGTGAACCTCTCACATGAGTGTGAATCAAATCTAATAAATGAGATGAATTTAAATCATGATGTTTTTGAAATGGTTCAACATGTTGCTTACCACGCAAGCAACTTTCACATGTTTCATGATCAGATTTCATCTTAGGGAGACCTATTACAAGATTTAGGTGAGACATTTCATACATACTCCTAAAATTCACATGTCCTAGTATTTCATGCCAAAGTTGAAGATCATTTCTAGAATGAAGAAGAAAATAATGATTCAAAGAAAAAAATCCATCAAAAATATATAAACCATTTTTTTGTATACTAGATGCAATAACATTATTGAGTTCATTTTTCACATACCATTTATCTTACAATAATACAACTTTATAGTTTTCTTTAGTTAATTGAGAGAAAGATAAAAGGTTATTTTTCAACTGAGGAACATATAAGACATTCTTAATTATTCCATTTTTAGTTTAACATTCCCACAAATTACAAATCTAATGATAGAATTATCCCTAGATATATATTTTCTTCACATTTTACAACATTTGAGAGGATACCATGAATACAATTCATGTTCCTAGAGGCACCACTATCTAGGATCCATTCATTGTCATTTGAAGTTGAGAGAGCAATATACAAGGCAATAGAATGCTCAACATTATTTGCATGATTTTGATTTTGATTTTGATTTTTTTTCTTTTGATTCTTAAAGTTCTTTGTTAATAGAATTTTTAACATATTTACTAGATTTCACATGAAAACTAGACTCTTTATGACCAAATTTTCCACATTTTTTACATGTTCCATTGAATTTCACTTTGAAGTGTTGACTATTTTTAAACATAATTAGAGTTAGGATTAGATTGGAAATTTGATTTAATGCGAGGTTTTTGATTAGGATTTTTATCATTCATATTTTGAGAGGGTTTGAGATTCGAGAGAAAATTCTGAGAAGCATTCTCTTTTGAATCAAAACTTTCCATAACTCAGTCTTATTGAATTAGAAGTGAAGTCGAGTATCCAAATTAGGAAAATCATTTTCATTCTGATATTTAGAATTCTTGATGGAGATATAATTTTTAAATTTTTCTTAGATATTAATCTTAATGATAAAATAAATAAGTTTATCCTAAAACAATTCACAATTACATCCATATAATGGAGCTTTAATGTCTTTAATTTTTGCAGATAATTAACATTTTTTTCATCCCCCTTCATGGGAGTTGTAACAAGTTCCATTAAAATTTTAATTATTCTGGATAAATGACTACCTTCATGCATGGTTTCTAATTGTTTTAATGCATCAACAAGATAATCCATATGACCTATATGCAAAAAAGCACATCTTTTTTGGTTATGAATAAGATTGAGAGGGCTTCATGTGATATTTTGGAGAAGGATATAAGATATTAAAGGTTTTCTTGTCTTCCGGTGGGTCATTTCTCCACACCAGTTATAAGATCCATAATTTTCTAGCCATGAAACAAGATTTTAACCTAACTCTCCAAATACTGTAATTTTTTCCATTTAATAATTATGATTTATCCATAGAAAACATAGAAGAACTAGTCATTTTTAAGAAAATTTAAAAAAATAGAGTACAAGATATTAAAATGTCAAAAAACATAGATTGAACTAGATAAAAAATATCCAAACAAAGTTCAAAAACCAAGGAGATAGCTCATGAAACACAAAAAATAAGCCACAGTAAGACTAAGGAGCAGAGGAGAAAAAAATTATTAAATTTTCAAATTTTGACACCCGTGATATAAATAAAATTATTAAACCCATAGTACAAAGGAAATAAAATCCCATTGTACAAAGAAATTGAAACCTGTGGTACAAATGAAATAGAAAACTGCGGTAAAAATAAAATAGAAACCCGTTGTACAAAGAAATCAAAACCTGTAGTATGAAGATAATAGAAAACCGCGGTCAAAGAAAGATGTGACATGAAACATAGATCAAGAAAACGGAGAGGGACACATAGAGGAATTCCAACACTCTCAATCAAAGATGCACACCATAGAACTCAATTCCACATAATGAGCTAAAGAACAATAGAAATTTGAAATCCTCCAAATCAAAGAAAGCTAAAAAAACAAATAAATCCACTAAATAAGGAATCAAACTATTCAAATTAGTCACACATCTATAACAGCTATAAAGAGTGTGAAAAATTCAAATAAGCCGCAGCAAAAAAAGTGAGAAAACCTCGAAGGAAAAAAATTGCCACACAAGCCAAAGAACTTAAAAAGAAGGTTACAGATGATGAAAAATACAGATCTACGCACACTATTAAGAGAAGGATAAAAAAATAGCACAAGAAAGATATGATAAATAATTCATCCACTATTTAAAATATTTTACGAGAATTGTAAATTTGAACCTAGTTAACATGCAATGAGGCGTAAAACAACAAGGGTTTCACAGATCTAAAAAAGCTTCAATTTTGTTCACACTTGTAAATCAAAAAAACATCCAGATCTATCCTGCACAATAATAATCACTAGCTCTAATACCATGTTATAACAATTATGAGATGTATAATGTGATGAATTATATAACCACAATATAAATTATGAAGATTATAGTTTATGAAGTAAAAATCTTAAGAACATAGATTTAGATTATTATATTGCATAGTTTAAATAATTTAAATATAATGAAGAGAAAGAAAATAACACAGTGACATAAGATATAAGTGGGAAAACCATGGAAGGTAAAAACCCACTAAAAATCACTTATCTTTATTGAGAATATACTTTTACCCAACACTCCCACTATTTCTACATGTAGTTACACCTTCAATAAGGAATTATGAACTGCCTCATACATTTTCTCATGAGTCTTACAAATTTTCTCATACATATAGCTCGCATACAATGTTCAACCAATGTAACCAGTCCAAAAATGATCACCTTTATATATACAAGGTATGTGGTCATGATCCACTCTTAAAATCGGAACCTAGTCATTTGGCGGATTTTATAAATAATCGTTTCCCACTTAATATTATACACCTCGATAGTCTTTACATACTCGATCCTTTTAAAATTCCATATGATACACCATGATACCACAACTCATTCAAAAGCATTATTAAAAGACTTAACTATGTAAATACCACCAAATTTTCCTTTGAGTAGAAAGTAGCAAGGACTGGAAATTCCTTCAAATCTCCAATACAATCATTTTGTTAGTTCAAATGCATAAATTTATTTTTTTGCTCGTTTTAGGGTTTCAAGGTGTTCTTTAAACTCAAAAATTGGAGGAAAAGTTTGAATTTATTATGAATCATAGGCATATTTTTCATCAAGGCTTACATTATTTCATTAACATGGTTGAACCTACCTCTACTTCTTCTTCATTTGTGGTCGTCGATCTCCTTTTTCAATTTAGAATTTTAGCCCTACACATCGATAGATTGGCCACATAAAATTTCCATTGAATGATTAGTCATTCTCCCATTTATTTTTATTTACAATATTCCTATGTGGCATCATCATAGGCCTTTTTACTTAATCATCTTTCTTTTGTATTGGGGTATGTAAAAAAATTATAATATTGCAACAACTGCAAAATTGTGAAACTACTTTCCTTATAAAAATTTACAAGATATTGACATGTGTCCACCTTATTGGGTTATGGAAACGGAAGTGTAGTTTACAATATCACAACTACAAGGCTGCTGCAAACTCCAATACTATAGAAATTATTTATTCATCTACTATCGCGAGATCATGAAACATGTCCCCCTTTATCAACCTGTGGGGATGAAATTTTAACTTGTAGTGTTAGAAACACAAGGGACTAAGGAGGGTGAATCAGTCATACAAATTATTATTTCATTTGTAATTAATTACAACATCCATTTACTCACATACATTCAACAATATCTTATTAAGTGTGCACAATACATTCAAATAACCATAACACATTAGAGAGAGGTCATAGACACAATATTTAAGTGGGAAACCCTCATGGGGAAGAAAACCCATTGAAAAACAAACATTAAATTGTCATATTTCAAATTTATTCAGAACTAACACCACAAGGATAACCAATCTCTAGTTTAGTAGAGCACCAACCCTACAAGGAACACCAACCCCTAATTTAGTAAAACACAAACTCTATAAGGTGGCTACTGACCCCCTAAGATGACTAAGCACAAAATCATCCACCTAAATATGATTATCTCTATAAACATTTCTACCAAAACAGATGGACATCTCTAATTCAGCTCAAAAGCTGTTTCTCAAACCCTCATTCTTTAAACTTGTTTTATCTTCTTCTTCTTTGACTTGTCTTGGCTCTAAACACATGTACACCGTCACGAAAATGAAGGAAATATATTTAAAAATTATAGATCCATGAAATAAACAATAAATATTATAGATTATAACATGCAAATTACAAAATGTAATAACATGAGCTGAAAGAAAATAACAATCAAGTAAAGAGATGGTAACACCAAATTTAAGTGGGGAAAACCCGAAGGTAAAAAAACCCACTAAATAAAGCATTGTTTGTTATTAATGAATTTTGATACATATTTTACCCAACACTTCCACTTCACTCATTGGTCTCATCGAATGATTGCAGAGCTAGTTCTCACACTCATTCAATATAATAATCATCAAATGATCTTTCATTCGATATTAGTTTGTACAAATATAAATGTTTCTCATAGCCAATCTGAGAGGGATCACCCAAATCAATATGGGTGGGTGAATCAGTCAAGCTACTTCACTCTTAAATGTGGAAGATCTTCATAATAAAGTTTGATGAAAAAACTTTAATATAATATTGGGGTGTACTGTAGTGGTAGATATCCCACTTGACATTATCACCCCAACACTCCCCTTAATGTTAAGTGGAGAAGAACATGTACAAAAAACATGTTGACATTTTTTCCTTATGCCAAGATGGCTGACATCCAAAACACATGTTCCATGGGTTTTTCAACTCCGTGGTACACTACCGACGGGTTTTTAGTTTTTGCGGTACACTAAAGTAGAGTTTTGTGGTTTTTCAATTCCATAGTATATTACCACAGTGTCCCACAGACTTATACAAGCCACACACAATTTTTATGCAGGTTTGCGGTTCCATGGACCGTGGTGCACTAAAGTAGAGTCCCACAAGATTTTCAATTTTGCGGTACAATACCATAATGCCTTGTTGACTTATTCAATTCATAAACAAATAAAACGTATTGCAAATTTTATCAAGACCATGAGACACATGTTTTGTCACGGTTCAAAATAGTGTTCCAAGGATCCTATAAAATCCATGATACAAAGGAACATATAAAAAAGAAATTCTAAGGACAAGTGCTTTACATATGAAGACTTATATCAAATTATGGATCCTTTTATAAATAAGACATTCCCATAACTAATGATTCATTTGGATTTATAAGTAACTTAACATAATGAGACACATTTACTTATTATAAGATTGAGGAAGTATTGGAATATTTCAATAGGCTATTAAGAGGTGGAATTTTCATGCACACTCACCCTCAAGGGAAACTTTGATTGGACCAAAAAGGCATGAAATTTGTAAAACTTGACAAAACACAACAGATTTTTCAAGATATCTATAACTTGATCTTCAATTTAATAGAACTTGAGATCAATATCACCTTTCAGTACTTTCTCTTGAATAAAGTGCATATGAACTTTGATATGCTTGGTCCTTTGATGTTGAACTAAATTCTTTACAAGATAAATGTAACTTTGGTTGTCACATAGAAGAAGAGTAGTTCTCCCTTTTATGCTCATGTGTAGTTCATCGATAGTATTTTCAGCCACATAGCTTCCTTTGCAACTTCCATAACACTTTTATATTCTTCCTTAGTAGAATATAAAGATACTTTTGGTTGCTTCTTTCTACTCCAAGTGATGGAACCTACACCCAACATGAAAACATATCCATAAGTACACTTTCTATCTGCACCATCACCAACATGATCATAATCACAAAAGCCAAATAATTGTGCATCATTAGAAGAAGAATTAAAAAGACCATAATTGATTGTTCCTTTAATATATTTCAAAATCATTTTTACCATTTTCCAATTAACCTCATAAGGCTCTTGCATAAATATTGAAACTACTCCTAATGCATAAGAATTATCAATTCTAGTAACATTCAAATAAATTAGACTCGCCAACTAACTTTATCTATACAAAGTAGAATCAAATTTAGCACAAACTTATTAAGGATCTAATTTAATACCAAAGTCAATATGAATGGCTACAAGCTTACAGATTAATCATGTAAAATATTTTAAGTACATTTACAACATACTGAAATTGAGATGAAACAATAGACTTATGATCCCAAAATATAACAATGTCAATAAAATGATTTAATAAACCTAAATAAGTCATTTCAAAATGATGTTTTAACCTTTCTTTGATTCTAACAAGTAACTTTATATCACTTCTAGTAATCAAAGTTTCATCAAAATACAAGACAATAATGATAATATGATTGTTTTCAAACTTAATAAATTAATCATTTTCAAAACAACGAAACTATTAATTTTATCATACCATGCTCTAGAGGCTTGCTTAAGACCAAAAAAGATTTTTAAGATTACAGATGTAAATTTCCTTACTAGGTTCTTCAAACCATTTGCGATGATACATGTATATTTCTTCTTTTAAGTCACCATTAAGAAAAGCATTTTTAACATCCATTTGGTGAATTTCCCAACCATATTGGGCAGCCAAAGCAAGAAGAATTCTAATAGTGCTCATTTTTTTCTGGTGGAAAACTCTCAACATAGTAAAGACTAGGTTTCGAGTGAAACCGTGAGCTACCAAACTTTCCTTGAATTTTTCAATTTCTCCCTATAGATTTATATTTGATATTTTGTAACCACCTAGATCCTATAATGCTTCGAGCTTAGAAAGAGGAGAGACTAGTTCCCAAGTGTTTGTTATCTAAAGCATTGTATTCATATTTCATAGCCTTAATCCATATATTACCATGATAAGATTCTTTATAAGAATGTGGTTCAACCTCATAGAGGGTCATCAAGGAATGATAATAATGTTGACTATGAGTTAACTTTCTAATATTAGCAAGCTAAGAGTCTTGAACAATACTTTGAGCCCATTTAGGAACCTTGTGATGCAATACATTTTGAGAAGACTCCCCCTCAATCTCCATCATATCTAGATTAGGATAATCAACCTCTTGAACTTTTTTTTCATAATGTTAGGAGAAATATTATCAAGCTCTATCTTAAGAGTAGCAGAGGAGGGTTCATGAGAAGCATCACAGAATGTATTTTCCAATACTTGAACATTTTTGTTTTCAAAAATGACATGCTTGAAAGGATCATAAAATCTCAAACCTTTAGTTCTACAACCATATCTAACAAAACTAAAATAAAATTAGGTTAGATCAAGCTTCTTCCTTTTTTATTCTAGAATAAAGATAGAAGTAGAACTATCACATATTCTTAAGTGAGAAATATCTAGTTTTATCTTTATCCATACTTCATGAGGAGCAGCTTGATGAAGATATTTAGTAGGCACTCTAGTAATAATATAAACAATAGTATTTGTAGCTTCATCCCATAAGAACTTAGGCACATTAGATGAATGATTCATAGTTCTAGTCATTTCTAAGACATTCTTATTATTCCTTTCTGCAATGCCATTTTACCAAGGGAATAATGAGTACTTAACTATCTTTGAATCTCACATGACACATAGAACTTATGAAACTCTTTTCTGAAATATTCACCTCCATTATCAATCCTAATTATCTTAATTTTCATATTTGAAGAATTCTCAATTAAAGCTTTAAATTCCTAAAACTTAGACAAGACATCGTACTTCTTATTGATAAAATAAGGATTAGTCATTCTACAAAATTCATCAATAAAGAAAAGAACATAAAAAGCACCACTAAGATAAGGAATTTTAAGTGGTCCTCTTCAATCACTATGAATCAGTTCTAATAATTGAGAAGGCATCAACAGGTGATTCCATATTACCTAATGTTATCCGAAATTTACCCCAAGGTGATTTTGATAAATTACACAATTTATTTAGACTTGGATAGGTAGAAATGGTGAAAATAAGAAATTTGGATTTTGGGGGCACCCCTTTACTTTTCTCTAACTTCCCTTTTCAAGAAAAATCTAAGGAGTTAGCAAAAATTTGCTAAAATTTTAAAAAATAGAAAAGGGACCTATTCCAATGTATTACGGGTTAGGGGGTGTGGGTGGAACAATGTAGATGGAACTAGGGTTCCTTGTCCTTGACTTGGGTCCAAAATGATAAGGAAATAATGATTCATAGATAAATCGAGTCCGACGACCAGGTGGCACAAGTTCCATTGGGCCACAAGTTCCCGAAAAGCCGATTTACTTGATTTGCAAAAGAATTGAATCGATTCGATGTATTATGGAAAAGGTAGAAGTTTGCAGCCCTGGTGGCACAAGTTCCATTAGGCCACAAGTTCCTCAAAAATATGACTTGCCTAATTTGTAAAAGGTTGAAGCGGGTCCTTTGTATTATGGAAAAGGTGGAAGTTTGGGGCCGGGCGGTCAATCTTTGTGGGGACATGAGTTCCCCACAAACTTGAAATCACCACATAATAAAGAAGGCATTGAATTAGTGTTGTGCAAGAAAGAAGAAAATTGCAGGCCTAAAACCTAAGTAGAGTATGTGCCACGGGGTGTGAGTTTCATGGAGCTAAAATTGTCATACTCAATGAGGCAAAGTGCACTACGGGTGAATTGGGTCTTGACGGCCCAATTGACCCTTGTACTCATATGTCATGAGTTCTACGAAACCTGCAATACCCACATATCAAAGTGAATGGGGGTAAAAATATATTGTAATGCAAATTGTAAGAGCCCGCAGTGGAAACCCACCCCTCGAACTTAAAATAGGCATAACTTTTGATCCGGAGCTTCGATTTTGACAAAATTGGAATTTTTGGAAAGGGATTGACATCCTCTACGCCACAAAAATTGGATTTCTTATTTTTAATGAGGGTAGGTGGGTGAAAAGAAAAGAAACATCTCCATATCCAAAAAATTAAATGCTCAGTCCCGTAAAATGTAAGAAATCCCTGGCAAACCCAAAATAGCTACTCACACTTAGAGGGCCATAACTTTTGAAATTCTCAACAGATTTTCACAAAATTGGTCTTATTGGAATCATGGCTCCAATCCTGTTGTAAAAAAATCAAGAAATGTAGAAATTGATGAAGTTTTTATGGTTAGTTTTAAGGAAAACAAGCCTAGTTCTGTTTGGTTGTTGAAAAGTGGTTGGAGAAGCATTTAATGAGCATGGGCAATCATTCTTCATTGTTGCAAGTTATGGGGAACCTTGAGATTACTTCTGTAGGTCCAAAACCACCAACCAAACTCATTTATCATGACTTGCAATTGATGGGAAAGGGAATTTCAGGAATTGCATCCCCTCTCTCTCTCCTCTCAAAATTCTATAAATTGATGTGTTGGGTTCATTCTAGAGGAGGATAGTTTTGAGTAGCAAAACTCTGTCATTTTGGTTTTGTGAAGCCAATGTGTTGTTGGCCTTTATAGTGGAATCCTTACATGGTGATCTAGGCCTTCCCTTTGTAATAGTTTGGACTATGCATATTAATGAAGCAATAGATGCAAGTTTGTGGATGTATCTTCCCTTGTTGTGTTTGTTTTCATTCTCCTTGCCTCTCTAATCTTATTGCAGATGTTTGTGTCTATTATGTACTCTTACAGGGACCTATTATTATTTGTATGCATGGAAATGTGTTGTGAATGTTGTTATTAGATTGTGGAGAACTATCATCACCCTCTCTGATCTGCATTTTTCTTCCATTTTCACACATTGGAAATTGTTCTCATTCCCTTCTTTTGGTGCATCACCTCGTAGTGTAGTTTTCCTTCATTTGCATGTTATTTCTCTCTCCCTGGTCCCTTGGAAATTGTAGGATAGAGATAGTTAGTAGCTTCATCTTAGTAGAGTTAGTTTTCACTAGGATTAGGAAGAAGAACCAAATTTCTCTGGAGGTCTATCTCAAGTAGCAAGTCCCACAACTTGGAGATAGTACCCATGTTACCCAATCACATCGTGAACTTTAAGCACAGACACTTGTGTAAATAAGAGGGTTTTTTTATTTAATGATAACAGTTTTGGCACACCCAGTGGGACATGAAAAAGTTTTTATTTTAGTTGTAGCAAGTTTTATGTGCTCTTGTTGTGAAATTCCAGCTTGTAAGAGGCTTTGAAATAGCACATCTGGTGACTCTAAAAGGGTATAATCCACTGGTTTCAACAGTCCAAGCTTGATTTAAAGATAATTAAAACAAGGTCAAGAACTAGAGAGGAAGGAATTTTTGAATACTTACAACTATCTCTAGGTAGAGGAAGAAGGGGAAGAAGAGCTCAAAGGTCTCCATCTCCACCAAATAGAACACTATCAACACCTCCACCTAGTAGGCCTTTCATCCAATCAACTAGAGTTCTTAGACCAATCATAATGGAACATCTGCAATAACCACTGTAAGGGCCACCCCATCCCTATGTCAATTTCACTGGCAGTAGTCCACTTTCTCTCAATGCACAAAATCCAATTCTAGTTGCAGCATTAAATAACATTCCATATTTCACTAGAGAGAACCATACAACTCTGATTGACCACATCCAAGACATTGCAAGTGTCTCATGCAATTCACAATTTTTTTGAAATGGATGTTTTGTTAAGTTGTTAGCATCCTCCTTTAAGGGTAAAGCTTTGCAATGGTTCAAGAGTCTAATAGCAGGATCTATCTAGAATTGGGACCATTTGTGCACAGCTCTTCATAATCAATTTGGGGAGAAGGAAGACAACTTATCTCTATTGGAAAAACTAACCACAATCAAGAGAGCACCAAATGAGTAGATGGCTGATTTCAACTTTAGGTTTCAAAGGACATGGGATATAATTCTACTTGTTGTGAGACCAGCAACTAAAGGTGCCTTTCTATACTTCCTAAAATCTCTAAATTCAGATATTGCAATGATGATACAATCCATGGGAGGTACAACTTTACCCATAACTTATAGTATTTCCATTAGAGATGAAATGTTTTGATTCAAGCTGGAAAACTTGCACCTAGGCCACCCATGCCTCTTTATCCAAAATTAGGAAGTCCAAGCACTAGTCAAGCACCTACATTAGCTCTCATTCCTGCCCCAAAAAATCATATCTCCACTAAATCTTCTACCTCATCTTCTAGTACCTCAAATGAGCTCCAAGAAGTCATGAAGTAGTTGAAAAACTTAGGAAATGAGTTGGTGACAATTAAGAGGTAGCACGCTCAAAATTTCAGTCATATCCACCTAAAACAAAACCCATTAAGGCTTCATATCACCTAATATGCCATCCCTTCAAACTACAAACCAGAACTAAGTGAAACCTCTTGTTAATAGGCCATTTCAACCTTATAATCCTAATTTTGCCTCCACATCTAGATCCGTGGTATCAATGAAAAATAATATGGATGAAGAATATGACTGGTGCTTCCCATGTAATCAACCTCATAACCAGTCAATGTGTTTCAATGGTGCTTTGAATTAAGATCTTATGGTGACAAAATGGGTGTGGAACAAGACGTGGGAAAAAAGGAAATCAGCAAGTAGGAAGCAACTCAACAATCACCTCTAAATGAGACCACACTTGTCAATTGGCAAGTTGAATATTTCTATGGAATAAATCAAGCCCCTTCTCAAAGTGTAGCATCCAATACACGGTCCAAGAAGAGAAATATTAGAGAGGGACAATCATCTAATTCAAATAATTCAAATGATTCACAACCCTCTATCACTCAACAAGGTATTGGTAATCAAAGTGCAGCTTCGAATACTCAAAATCAGCCCAAGCCACCTTCTAGACCAACTCAAGTACCGGTTGTAACAGCCCATGTGCAAGAAAAAAATGTGCAAAGTAAGGGCAGAGAGAGATAGCTCATCTCCATTCAACATCATTGAGTAGATGAAGAAAACGAATGTAAACATCTCAATGTGGGATTCATTAGCTATCCTAGGACAAAGAGACCTATTGCAAGTTGTTATGGCGAATTGGTCGGCATCAAATCAATCATCCAAAGAGAAAGAGAAGGTACTCACCAATGCAACTTAGTAAGGAGGAAATCAAGGAGGCCAACAAGGTAAAAATTTGAAGCCCCCACCATTATATATCTCATTGATCATTGGAGATAAGTTGGTACATAATTGCATGATTGATTCAGGAGCAAGTAGCTCTGTAATGTCAAAAAAATAGTCAATCTATTGGGTCTTCAGTATGAATGCATTTCTAAAGGTGTGGTGCAATTGGATAGGATATTGGTAACAATGGTTGGAGTAATCAAAGGATTGAGCCTTACATTATATGTATGTCCCAATGTGATTGTCTTGCAAGATGTATCAGTCATAGAATTACCACCACTCTTTGCATTGTGTTTGTTAAGAGACTTCACCACTAAAATTGGCAGCTATTTTTCTATTGATTGGTCACACATGTTATTCAGAACAAGGTATGGAGTTAAGGCTACAATCAGATATGAGCCTATTGCAAACTTTCATATTGAGCCTCATACACCGAGTCTAATCAATGCAAATTTCTTGTCTTTTGATCAGGAATATTGTCCAAGCACTTATGAAATAGATACCAAATTTGGAAGCATTCGGACTCAACCCTTGATGATTGGGCCAATAAGAGACATGCATTTAACCCTTACAAGGAAATGGAAGAAGTTGAATTAGGGGTCTATTGTTTGCACAAAGAAAATTCTCTCGCTTCCTAGTATCACCAAGCCGATGCTAAAGATGATAATGAGGTATGGAAACTATTCTTTGATGGCTCAAGGAGTAGGTAAGGTTGGAGGAGGAGCTATGCTTGTTTCACCACAAGGTACAAAATATTACTCAGCTTTCCATTTTTAGTTCACTTGCTCAAACAACACAACTGAGTATGAAGCCTTGATCCATGGATTGCATTGGGCAAGAAAGAGAGGTATTAAAAACTTGCAAGTGTTTGGAGATAGTGAGCTAATTGTGAACCAAGTCAGAGGACAAAATGCTGCTAAGAATGATCTATTGAAGAACTAAAAAAATCAAGTATGGGATCTCATTAAAGATTTTGAAGCTTTTAGCATCAATTCCATCCCAAGAAAGAAGAATGAAGTAGCAGATTGATCTGAGAACAATTGGGGCAGCAATTGACATTGTGGAAAGTACCAAAAGTGAGAAATCTTATCCTCATATAAATGTGGTTGTAATACCATTTGTGCCAGATAATAACACAAGTTTGCAAGTCTTCGATAATGATAAGAAAATTGTCAATTTTATACAAGAATAAGTTGTGTTCTCTGCTAAAAACCAAGACAAGTTAGAGCAACAAGTATGGTGACCAAGTGGTGCAGCTAAGGACTAATAGATTAATGAAAGGTATTGTAACTTTGGATTCAATATTCAACCCAAATGATCAGTTCTAGAAGGAAAATGCAAACATTCAGGTAAAGGGCGAGGATTCAGAGCCCATTTCAATAGATGAAGGCAAGATATTGCAAATGTGCAAAGTAAATACCCGACAAGAGAAATATAAATTTTTTCAACTCTTTCAAGAATTCCCAGATGTCTTCACTTGGACTTATAAGGATTTAATAGGTTTCAACCCAAAGTTTGCACAACATACTATTGAGCTATATCCATAATCCAAGCCTATTAGACATAAGCAAAGGCCGGAGAATCCTCTCATTAAACCTCTCATGAGAAAAGAGTGGAACAAACTAATTGAAGCTAACATCATATTTTCTATAAATTTGTGTGTTGGGTTCATTCTAGAGGAGGACAATTTTGAGTAGCAAAATCTATCGTTTTGGTGAATCGAATGTGTTGTTGGCCTTTATAGTGGACTCCTTGCATCGTGATTCGGGACTTCGTTTGTAATAGTTTGAACTGTGGATATTAATGAAGCAATAGATTCAAGTTTTTGGATGTATCTTCCCTTGTTTGTTTGTTTTCATTTTCATTTCCTCTCTAATCTAATGGTAGATGTTTATGTCTATTTTGTACTCTTGCAGGGACCTATTATTATTGTGTATGCATGGAAATGTGTTGTGAATAATGTTATTAGACTATGGAGAAATTTCATCACCCTATCTGATATGCATTTTTCTTTCATTTTCACACCACTATAGTGTAGCTTTTATTCATTGGAATATTATTTCCCTCTTCCTATTCCATTAGAAATTATAGGATAGATACAGTTAGTAGCTTCATCTCTATAGATTTAGTTTGCACTAGGATTAAGAAGAAGAACCAACTTTCTCTAGAGGTCTATATCAAGTAGCAAGTCCCACAACTTTGAGATGGTACCCATGTTACCCAATCACACCAAGAGCTTCAAGCACACACACTTGTGCAAATCAGAAGGTGTTGTGATTAGGTGATAACACCTATATGCATTAAGAATTCATATTTCATACTTTGTAAAAGGATGGACAGAGCTTGCTAAGATCTACGAGGGAAGGAGCTAATATTTTCAAGCTTTGTTTTTCTTCAAGTGGGTCATGTCTCCACACTAATCACAAGATCATATAACGTCCTATACATAAAAAAAATCTTTCAATCACACTCTCCATATACTATAGTTCATTACATTCAATAGATGAGACTTATTTAATGAAAAAGTAGCAGAACTATCCATTTTAATTCTCGAGATGGAAATGGCGAAAAATAAAACTGCAAATTCAAAACAAAGAAGCCAAATAGAGAAAAAATAAGCTACAAATATTCTTTTTAGTTATATGCTTGCAAATAGATTAGCAACAAAAATAGGTCGTAGAAGGCCACAGAGAAAATATCTAATATTTTTAAATTTTTGAATCTGCGAGACAAATACAAATAGAATACCCACAGAACATAAACTTTTAAAACTCATGGAATGAAGAAAATTAGAAAACCCCACGGTAGAAAATAAATAGACACTTGTGGTCCAAGGAAATTTTTAAATCTGCGGTACATAAGGAAATAAAATATGACACCGCTAAAATCTAAATACACGTGTAGTTAAATAATTGGTTCAATTTTTGTAATCTGACAAAAAAATAAAATGTGAAGGAACATGGACACATTCGATTGGTTCACAACTAAGAGAGACTGACAAAAATATTATTCAAACAATGCCACTTGTCAATGATCTAATGGATGATAAAAGAAACTTGGTGGCTCTCCACCAAATGTTAAATAAGTGGCTTTCGGCGGACTTAAAGTCACCGGAATAAGCAAAAAAAAACTTGGGTCTGAAATCTAAAGACATGTGTTGAGACATGACCCAATTGAAGAAAAAAAAACCTTGAAAATATTAGCTCCTTCCCTCGAGATCTTAGACGCTCTGTCCATCCTTTTACAAAGCAAATACTAACACCCGAGATACTGCAATGACCGACATAGCAGAAGATTAATAAACATGTCCAAATGTAATTGGTTTGCACTTCAAATGCAACCAAAATTACTTAAGGAAAAGTAGACATCTAAAATCCACTTATGTAGGATTTAATGCTAAGATTGCACTAATTATCCTCTTTCTCACAATTTCGTAATAATTAGTGTTTTTCCGCTAATTAACTAACATTCCTCTTCATATTCATTAATTAATGACCTTTCGTTAATTAATTAGTCTTCCTATCATTAAAGATGTCAATTAACGACCTTTCGTTAATTAAAATCCACTTCTACTTGGGTTAATTAATTATTATTAATTAATTACACTCGCAACTCTAAATCAATAAATTACCATTTATTAGATCAAATTCCTCTCTTACATCCCACAAATCATACTTATTTTCCTCTAATTATCTTTTATAAGCTTACTTCTACCTATTAATTAATCACCTTTTATTAATTAAAACATCCCTTAACTCCCAAGACTTACAAATGACAAATTAAACTCTTTTAAATTAAGATTAGATTTTATAAAGCAACCTTATCCATTCTTAATCTTGTTTTACCAATAGCCCACATTCATCATTTTTCTAGTCTTGCCTCTTCATGCAAGCTATATAAGGAACCCTCATTCTTACCTTTCTTCTTGTACCATGCTTTGAATAGTGCAAAATATAAGTATTTTGATCTTGAGTCATTCTTCATTGTTGGAAATAGCTTCTCCATCTTGCACCCTTTCACTCAAAATTGAGTAAAATGGGAAGATCCAAAATGGCCTTGTAGCCATTCTTGGTGAGATTTCATTTTTAATCCTTGAGATCAAGAAACAATCCACTTTTATTGCTTATGTTATTCATAGGTTCATAGTTTAAGTTAGCAATCATAGAGAGTAGGAAATAGCTTAGCATGTAGTTTCATTTATGCATTGAAGAAGCATTTCCTATAATCTCTTATCTTGATGGTTCATTATTTAATTAATATTTTATTTTGAAGCTATGCAGATATTAATTTCAATTTATATCTTAGTTAATAAAACATGAGCACATTTGGCATGCCCGGTGGGACTTACTCCATTGTCCTTTGCACTTAATTTCAAGTTTTTGTAGTTAAATTTCAATTTTGGTTACTAACCCTCTTTGTGCATATATTGACTTGTTTTTCTTAAAAAAATTGTTGATTTTGCATTTGTTGAGTCTTCCTTTTAGGTATAAAGGAGGTGAAGTGCTATAAAAATTATAATTGATGGGAAATTTTCAATATTTCTTCATGTTTTCATTTTTAGAGCTTATTTTTTTTCAACATTCTACATGCTAGTTTTGTTAATTTCTTGAAAATCTTAAATTTTGAGCATGTAGATTAGTGTTTAATAATGTTGAGTCTTCTATTTACATATTAATGTGGTGGGTTCACGCTGTCAAAATTGAATCTTGGTGAGAAAATTTTAAGATTTCATCATGTTTTCATTTTTAGAGCTTACTTTTTCAACATTCTACATGTTAGTTTTGTCAATTTCTTAAAAATGTTAAGTTTTTGATCATGAATGTTAATGTTTGATAGCGTTGAGTCTTCTATTCATATATTAATGTGATGGGTTGTTGTCAAAATTGAATCTTGGTTGGAAAAATGTGACCATTTTACAGATTAAGGGACGTTTTTTTACATTTTTTGGGTACATGTTAAGTGCATACCCGTGAACATAAGAGCATATGTGTAACCCATCTTCCAGAGGCCATAAATTTTTCTCCCAAACTCGAAATGACTCCATTTTTTACGTTGGAAAGGTATTGAAGTGAACTATGCAATGAAAACATAAATTAGGGATTTATAGTTACTGAGAATCTAAAGGTTCTCCCTTTATTGTAAAAATGTTCATTTTCTAACATGTCTAATGTTTTGATGAATGTTGTATTTACATGCTTTACTTGATTTAGACCAAAGATTGTGTATGCTCTTCTCTTGCACATTTTGGTGATCTTGAGAATAAAAAAAAAATGTTCTCTATCATTTTAACATTTATATTAACTTGGAAATTTGATTATTTATTTTGCTTAAGGGAATGAAACTTTACAAAGAATTTTTTTATGGTCCTTTGATTTGAATTTATCCATTTCTATCTAGTTCAGATAAATTTTATGTATGCTCTTCTCTTGAAAATTACGGTGATCTTGAGAATCAAAAGAAACTTTAGTCTTCTTTCTCTAAGATTTGGTTAATTGGAAACTTCATCTTTCATTTTTGGTTTAAGGGAATGAACATTTATCAAGATTTTTGTATGGTTCATTAATTGCAAATCTTTCCTTTAATTTTTAGTTGGATTATTTGTTGTGTATACTCTTCTCTTGCATATTTGGATGATCTTGAGAATCAAAAGTAACTCTTAATCCTCTTTTAAATAATGTGATTTTCTTGGAGAACTACTAATGCTTGAGTGCAAGACCTAAAAACGCTTGTCAAAGAAAAGATTTCAAAAAAAAATTCTAACTACACATGTGTTACAGGTTTCCAAATGGTGAATGAATAAACCACATTAAGTTTAAAAGATAAAAACACACCACATTCAAAACACTTTATTTACTGAGATCTGGATAAGGGTACACTCCATCCACTTAAAACTAGAACATAACCCCTTTGGCATAAGCCTTAAGCTATAATAATGGGGGTGGTCCTAGGAATGCCAAAGTAGCCCATGCAAGAGGGAACCTTATGGACGAAATGGGAATTGTTTCACACACCTACTTGACAAGTATACACATGAGATTTAGCATAAAAGTTATTTGAATAGCAACCCCAATGAGAGTACATGATGGATGCATTTATTTCCCACTGTGCTTGAAGGGGGAAAGTAAAGACGAGGATAATCCTTGGGAAACCTTGGAAAAGCGAGATCACTTTTAGATAACTTGTGACACCTAGTTGAGTGAACCATCTAGGAAAGTCATTCATTCTTTGGAGACAACTTTACAAAATCATTGTTGTAAAGATCCAACATTCATCATGAAATGTGTGAAGTGTTACTTTTTCTTAGCTTTTCACTCACCTTACGGTAAGGTGAAACTTTTCATGAGGCCAACATTTTTCATCCCCACATGTATTACTTCCTTCACTTTATTATGACATTTTTTTATCAAAAGAAGAGTGACCATGTGTGTATTTCCAATTAATTATGTTGTCACTTTTATGTCCATTTACGCTCATCCATGTTTGTCACTGATTTGTTAAATTTCTAAAATGCGTGGATATGTTTTCATATCATTGGTAAAAAACATTATCTTGATACCTAAGTCAAGATCGTCAATCACAGATTAGGTTAGAATCATCACCTTGAATATCCCTTTAAGCTGTTATCTTGTTTATATCGTGTCGAAAAAAAAATTGTATTTACGTCTTGTTTCTTGTAAACTTGACCTAAATATCTATATATTGATGTTATGCTATATACACTTTAACAATTCCTAGGTATACTCTAGCTTTAGTTTGATTTCAATTACAACCTCAATTTTTAAAAGTTTTGAGTGTTACCACTTATGTGTGTTATATCAATATCATCTTGATATTAATACCTTACTTTTTCACAAATTTTGGTTAACATATCTTGGTAGTATTGTTGTGTCATTCACAATCATAATTGCCACTTTTTGGGATATAGGTCTTGATTGGATTCAAGCTCGCTTTTAGTATACTTTTTTGGGGATCACATTAAATTCTTGTTATTACTTACACCTTGTTCATTTCTTTTAACTTGACATAAGTGGTGACATTTTTTAATCATCTTGAAACACCAACTATCATTTGGAAATAGACTTAGGAAGTAATTCAATGATTGATTGGTTTAAAACAAACCTTGCGTGATTGTGTCTTGCGATTATTCGTCATTTTGACTTATCCATTTATGAAAATCACTTTGATCCATTGATTCTTTATCATTCATTATTCTTTGGTCATTAATTTTCTTTGTGTTTTGAACTCGTGTGATTGTTCCTTGTGTTTATCCACCTTATAAAATCATTTCTAGGACAATCCTTTAGGTATTTGATCCTCTTGATCTTCTTGTTTTTGCCTAAATTCATGATCATTTTTGAACATATCTTTCAAACCTTGGCAAAAACATTTCCTATCAAGCAAATTTTTCATCAATCGAACATTGGAAATATTTCCTTTGTATCCTTTATGTTGCTAAAATTTTGATCAATCCTTTGACATTTACGCCTCCAAACCTTGTTGGATTATCAATCTAGAGTCATCACAACGTATGTTTTCCTTAGCTTCCCTTTTGGAAAATCACACGAGCATCCCCATCTTTACGAAATGTCTATTTGGTTATCGTTATGTTTCCCAAATCAACATGAAACCTTCCTCACTTTGATGAAGTTTGATCATACAATCTAGGTATAGACATTTGAGCCTAACACATGCCAAAAATGAATCATTATCACAAGGTATCGGGTCAATGCATGGTGTTGTGTCCCACTTGTTGTCCCAAAAATGCGATGCAAAATGAGAGGTGCGCGGTTTCCAATGAGGGTTCGCGCGAACACCCCATTCGCGCGAACCCGTTTCGCGAAGAGACACGTAAGCCGTTATTTGCCGCGTGGTGAAATTGAAAGCGTTCGCGCGAACAGAATGTTCGCGCGAAATGGGTTCAGCGCGAATGGATTCGCGCGAACCCCACTGGTCACATATTGGAGGCGCTGCGGAGAAAATCATTTTTCTCCGCCCCGCCTCTCTTCAGCGCAACTCAACTGCAACCGACCAAAGAGCCCACCACACCAGCTGAGAGCCCACCAGCGATGAAGGCGAGCAACGACGAGCCCAGGTATGTAGCCACTAAAATACCATTTTTTGCAAAACCCTGGCAAAGTTTTTTTTGGTAAAACCCCATTTTTTCTCGTAGAAATGAATTGAATGTGAAGGTCTACTCTGAAAATACCTGGTTGGCCATTTTGTATGCTACATCCTTGTTACTTGTAAATGGTCTCTTTGAGAAACTTGAGGGCAATAGGCAATATTTATACCCTTCCATTATGTACATCCAATCAGACAATAAGAAGTATTCTTTTACCAGGTTCAGAGAAACTTGTTTTTGCAATGGACGATTGTACTGTAGTTTCAAGCTAATTTTATCTTAGTATTAGCTTTGATCCACGACTAAGGAAGAATTCATATGGTTGTTATCTGTACATTTTTCCAAGGTCCTCTTAGTTGCCCCAGTTGTTCAATGTATTTTTTGAAGGGTTTCTTTTATGTGTTGCAAATTGTAACATAAAGGATCTTTTTAGTTTCTGGAAAAATGAGTATATTGTGTAGCTCACAGCTACCTATGCCATACTAAGATCCCAATAGTGGCATAATTGTTGATTGGAGCCGAGATTGCAGAATGCACTGCCAAAATACCGAGGGGCTCTTTGGCCAAGAATCAGTCTTAAGGGTGTCTATCGACATGTTATGGGCATGAACCTAGGTCATCATCATGGCAGCATTAGGTCTTTATTGGTAATGGCATTTTCTCATCGTTTGGAAGGTACAATTGTGCTTATTATGGAAAAGCCAAAACATTCTTACTACAAGTGTTATATAATAAGGAAGAACCGTGAGCATTGTGGTAAAACCATTCTTTTCAGAAATGTTGGGTTAAGCTTGAATATAAAGTAGTTGAGCTGAAAAGCTAAAAACAATTTTGATTACACTACAACAAACTTAACGATTATTGACGAGAGTTAAGTGTAATCATGGTGGCAAGGTCAATCCCTATAGATGTTGGTTTAAGCCTATGGATGAAGACCATGCTATGATTTGAATTTGGTTTAATTCTATGTATGAAGACCATAGAATGATTCATACTTTTTGTGGAGGAGATAGATCGCACTAAAAATTACCCACGAGATGAAGGCAACAGGGTATTTTTCGATTCAGATTCCTGAATGATGTTCACGAGTAAAATAATCATTCCTTTGTCACCTAAATGAGAAGTTTGCAATGCCATATTGATTGATTAGAAACAAATATTCACTGCCGTGTACGATGGATTGGAGTCACGCTATTCAAGGCTTCATAAAATTTCCCGAATCAGGGAGATGAAGGTTTATTACGGTGCAGAATGAAACGATTCATATTGCTCAGCATTTTTTCTCCTAGAAATTAATTGAATGTGAAGGTCAACTCTGAAAATACCTGGTTGGCCGTTTTGTATACTACATCCTTGTTACTTGTAAATGGTCTCTTTGAGAAACTCTGAGGGCAATAGGCAATATTTATACCCTTCCATTATGTACGTCCAATCAGATAATAAAAAGTATTCTTTTACCAGTTGAGAGAAACTTGTTTTTTACAATGGACGATTATCTTGTAGTTTAAGCTAATTTTATCTAGCTTTATTTCTATTAGCTTTGATCCACAACTAAGGAAGAATTCATATGGTTGTTACCTGTACATTTTTCCAAGGTCCTCTTGGTTGCCCCAGTTGTTCAATGTATTTTTTTGAAGGGCTTCTTTTATGTGCTGCAAATTGTAACATGAAGGATCTTTTTAGTTTCTAGAAAATGAGTATATTGTGTAGCTCACACTGCCTATGCCATACTAAGATCCCAATAGTGGCATAATTGTTGATTGGAGCCGAGATTGCAGAGTGCACCGCGTAATAATGCATATCATGGTTCTTTATGTTATAAATGTTTTGCATATGGTTTGGCTTGCTAAAAGTGCTCATACAGTTCGAGAATCCATGAGTTTATATGGATAGCTAAAACATCCACTAATTATATATAGGTGGCAGGAAATAGAAAATAGAAAATTGATCATAGAATGGCTAAATTGGGATTTTCTGTAGTGGCAAGAGTACTCTTCTTAGAGATGGTTCGAGTGATTTTGATGTGCTGTTTTGTATTAGACCTTCATTTCAATCAATACTTATCCTTTTGAGTTTGGAGGTTACATTCACACAAGTGTTGCATCTCTGTTGATTTTTCTCGGAGTAATCTGTGAATGTTTGTAATCATACATGGATTTGTTGGAGGAAAAGTCATGCCTCAGATTAAGATGTAACCAGCTCGTAATCGACAAATTTCAATGAGTGGCATGTTGGGCACTCAATTTGAAGTCAAGGCTCTATCGTTCTCTACAACACTTGTTTTGACTTAAAAGCAAATGAAGATGAACTTTCCTTTGATGGTCACCGATCATAGCAAATCCTTTATAGTCATATTGCAAAGTTTTGACTCAAAATGCTCTTGGCGAGGATGATCCTTTCCTTTGTTATGCAACAATATATGAACAAGTCCGGGAGAGTTGCCAATAGATCAATAGCAAGCAAGCCAAAGGAGAACAAGGTTCTAGTATGCATTGGTACCAAGGGTACAAAAGGGACCACTAAAGGGCTGATATAGAGATAGACGATGCCCTTGTGATGTGCTATGAGAGTGACTAAAAATCCTAGGAGGATTCAAGGTTGCCTTCTCAAGGCTTCTCCTAACACGCACAATTGGCAATCCTCTAGATGTAGAAAGAAAATTGGCACTGTGCACCCGCCCCGTAGTTCGGATGTGAGTAGTGAAAATTCGCCACTCTACAAAGCAAGAATAAGAAAAGGATATCTCGAGGCACCATGATCACCACTTGCTAGGTGAGGGAGATGGAGAAGCCTCACGAGATCTAGAACCACCCGTGATAGTGACTAATGAAGCTAATGGGCACTTGACATCGGACAACTATGGATGAGACAGTGAAACAAGAAGCAATAAATTTGATGGCCCTAGAAGTCCTTTTGACATCTCGATGTCCGAATGTAACAACCTTCATAAGGTAGGGCCAATTATCTCTAACATGAATTACGAAAAATATAGCTAGTAAAATCTCACTCAAATATCATAATAGATAGAAATGCTAAAGATAAAGCATTCTTCCATCTAACACCTCTATGAGAGAGAAAAGACGGCATATCCTTTTGCCTTCGGAATATGGTGATCTATCTTGACTCCTAACAAAAGTGCGAAAAGATGTTGACCTTAGTCGAGAGAGGACAATCGTCAATCGAAATCCACAAGGAATGCTCATCATAAAATTCTACTACATCCTTGTTACTTGTAAATGGTCTCTTTGAGAAACTCGAGGGCAATATGCAATATTTATACCCTTCCATTATGTACGTCCAATCGATAATAAAAGTATTCTTTTACGAGTTCGGAGAAACTTGTTTTTTACAATGGACGATTATACTGTAGTTTCAAGCTAATTTTATCTAGCTTTATTTCTATTAGCTTTGATCCACAACTAAGGAAGAATTCATATGGCTGTTACCTGTACATTTTTCCAAGGTCCTCTTGGTTGCCCCCGTTGTTCAATGTATTTTTTTGAAGGGCTTCTTTTATGTGCTGCAAATTGTAACATGAAGGATCTTTTTAGTTTCTAGAAAAATGAGTATATTGTGTAGCTCACAGCTGCCTATGCCATACTAAGATCCCAATAGTGGCATCATTGTTGATTGGAGCCGAGATTGCAGAGTGCTTTGCGCTAGAATAATGCATATCATGGAGATATTCCATTTTCACAAACCTTAATACTACTGCTATGAGATTGATTTTTATGCCCAAAAAGAATTATTGAACCTTGTGTCTCTATTTCAATGTTTTACCGATGTCTTTTGTTGTTTAAATATATGCATTAGACATGTCTTTTACCGATGTGTTTTGTTGTTTAAATTTGGATTGGTGTTCTATTTGATTGTGCTAATTCTGTATCATATGCACAAAAAATGTGTTTCAGGGAAAGGTGAATCCCACTCAATTGTTCTGCTTTGATAATGGTTTGTGCCCAGGTAAACTTACATTCTCTTCTACAAACATTGCTTTGACTTTAAGATCATCTAAATGTATTCAAAACTTTTCATTTCGAACTCGCAACATCACTTGGTATATTTTGTTATCAAATGATTTGTAATTTATGTAATTTATTGAAGCTTGAAAAGTTCATATTTCGTTTTCATTAATATAGGAGAATATCTTAGGAATTTTTTTAATAAAAAGTACTATTGATTAGAATTTTACTTTCATTTTTTTTTACAGTCATGGCTTCTTCTGGAACTCCTAATTTGTTTGAGAGGACCGATTTAGAGATTGCAAAATTGCAATCTATTCTCGAAAATCCAACTACAATTGGGCAGTATAAAGCCCATTGTGAAAGAATACTGGTTGATCTTCGTAGAATAGAGACAAGTTTGAAAACATATAATCCATTTGATTCTCAATCAATAACAAAATTTATGGATTCACTAAAATCAAGTGTCTCAGGAGATGTAGGTTATAATGAGATTACATCACGACTTTCCGATAAGGAAGTCGTTAAGAGGTCTTGTTGGAGTTTTTATGCAGACAAACGGAAAATAAGGGCATATTATGTAAACAAATGTTCATGTCCTTTATGTGCCCCTTTGATTTATCCTAGATTTGTGGCCTCTCAAGGCCAATTTCCAAATAATGACCAATTACCGTTATACTTCATAATGATGCTACATGCTGAGGTTCACTTAAACCTAAAGGTGAACTATTTAGACATCCCTAGTTATTTGGGGCAGGGGCGTGGCCGTATTAGCCACAGGCAGGCATATAGAAAGGAGGGAGCTCCTGCAATTGTTGATGCGCGGCAGCTGTACCAAGGCCACAACCATTCTTATCGGGCTTTCGGGATGTCGCGCAAAGACTGTCGTTATGACTGCACATGAGGGTGCTATCGAGGGTCTTCTTGGCATTGCTCGCGAGACCCATTGATCTCTTCGACCGTGTGGGTCGGTACCTTGAGAGACGCGATACTAGCAAAGTGGAGGTGCTAGTAGCACCCGATGATGCACGCATGAGGTATACGCTCGTGCATCTTTGATTTCCCAAATGACTTTGAGCTAGTTTCTGAGATCCCGCTCGAGCACGTCGGCTAGGATGCATCATGGCTGGCCGACTTGTTGCGTGTGTATGAGGTGATTGCTCGGCATTGCAAAGCATTCCACTATCGGGGTTTTAGATTTTATAGAGCAGAGTGGGAGTGTATCTTCTAGTCGTGGTACTACTGCGCCACGCTGCTACAGATAGACTTTCTGAGTTGGGATTGTCACACCGATGTTCAACACATTTGCTCCGGTGTGTGAAAATTAAACCTTTAATATAATTAAAATTTATTTTAATTGATCATTACTTTACAATTTATTAATATTAAAATTAAACATGTACTTTTGTGTTTAGGCTTCCGCTCCAAAGTGTGTGGAGCTTCACGTGCCCACACCATCTACCCGTGTCACATACACACAGACTCTTGACCGAGCACAACATGGATCTTGATGTTCCGGTCCGAGTCAACTTGGCTTAGTTGGCTAGATATTTCACTTGGTGTTGAGGTCGTGGATGACAATCCCATACATTTGGAGACGCGTTCCGCAGAGGTATAAATACATGTGTTTTAATATAATTAATATTTAATCTAAATTGAAATGTTAGAAATTAATGAACTTTATTCAAAAAACTTATTTATCAACTTCTTACATTTTATTTATTTTGTTTCACAGGGATCTACGGGACAGAGATCTACGGGTAGCGTAGATACTCCCAACATCCGCGCAGGGACAGATACTGAGGTAATCAATTGTACATATCAGTTATATAATGTATTGAATTATTTAAGAAATTGTTGTAGATTTCTGCTTATATATTTTAATATATGGTACATGCTATATATAGTTTATGACATGTATATTCCTTTTTTTAACATGCAGGGTGCAGCAGAGCGTAGTGAGGGGTCTGGCACTCGCCCTAGTGCACGGAGGAGACTTCAGTGATATTTTATAGATTTCAAACATTTTAGACATACTTCTGGAGATTTTAGACATGTATATATATTCATACTCATTCTAGACATTATTATTATATTTTGATATATGTCTTAGACACGTGTATTTACAATTATGGATGTGAATATAAGACACCCCCTATGTGTGACAAATTGAATATATTGCTCAGTGTTCAACAATTTATTATGGAAATATATCATTTTGTTGCAATTTGCAATTCAAGATAGTACGTTCAGCAGCTCCATTCTTATTTACTGGATACATAGTTTGTGTAATTGATAACTGATCTCACTCCATCTGGTTTGTAGTATACATTGCCAATAAATGTGTAATTGAGCTCTCATTATTTTGAATAAGATGAATCATGCACTAATTGAATTGGAATTAGATACTTTAATATTATCTAGTTCTACTGGTTGCACTCTCTTTACTCTTAGGGTTTTTATCCATTTCTTTGATGTCATTTGTATTTACCAATCATGCACCTTGACTGGAGTGTTTAACTAAGATATTCAACCCAGTTGCTTATTAATATTTTTGAAATCTGAACTGTGTGAGTTACATCGAGATGTTAACACATGAATGTATGACTCTTGTTGACTGCTTTTTATGCAAAGAGGATGGCAGTCTTCCCCAACACTCCCATACCCTTCTTATGAACATAGAATTCTGGTTTTCTATATTAAACTGGAATGTGGTCAAGAAGGTTGTTTGTACTAGCGGTAACCATTGTGTACTTGAGAAATTATTGTGAATACTAAGTTGTGATAGAATTAAAACTATAATGCAATGGGAGATGCTGGATTTTGAGGATGAGTGGTCAGTACTATTATGTTTTGGTTTACTATTGGCTGTTGTGTTTTGATGTAACTGTTGCAACTTACATATTTTGCAAACACTTGACCCGTGTGAAGAACAATTAAACATAGTACAGTTGACAAACTGTTGTTTAAATGCATTTTATTATTTAAAAGATCAAGAAAATAGGAGGGTGAACTTTACAACAGTGAATGTAAAGGAGCAGGATTGAAACTGGTTTGGATGTGGTACAATCT